>OX336401.1:113681503-113894003 GCA_946902985.2 Meconema thalassinum
GGTTACAAACATAGAGGTATTAAGACGAGTGGGAGAGGAGAGATGTTTCTGGCGACTGCTAATGAAGAGAAGAGATAGGTTGGTAGGACACATACTAAGACACCCAGGAATAGCAAGCTTAGTTATGGAAGGAAGGGTCGAGGACAAGAACTGTAGGGGTAGACCAAGGTTAGAATATGTTAAACAGATTGCCTCAGATGTAGGGTGTGGTAGTTATGTAGAGATGAAACGATTAGCTCAGGACAGGGAGGCATGGAGAGCTGCATCAAACCAGTCAAAAGACTGAAGACTCAAACAACAACGAATAAGGATCATGTCATACAATTATTTATTTAATTAGTTTATTGTATTTTATTATACTTTATTTTATGTTACTTTAATTTTATTTTATTTAGTTTTATTTTGTATAATTTAATTTAATTTTATATTGTTTTTTTATTTTGTTTTATTTTATTTCGTTTTATTTTGTTTTAATTTGCTTTATTTAATTTTTGTTTTGTTTTAATTTAGGCTACTTTGTTTTGTTTATTTTGTTTTATTTTGATTTTGTTTATTTTGTTTTTTATTTTGATTTTGTTTTATTTGATTTTGTTTAGTTTTATTTTGGTTTTCCAGAAAACAAACATAAAACCAAAAACAAAAAATACGAAGCAAAAAGAAAAATTCAAAAACAAAAGCATAAGCAGGAAACAAAAAAAAAAGAAACACAAAACCAATACCTAAAAGAAAAGCAGAAAACAAACACAAAACCAAGAAAGAAAAGAAGAAAGTAAAATTCAAAAGCAAAAGTACAAACCAAACAAAAAACCAAAAACCAAAAACACAAAGCAAAAAGAAAAAAGTAGAAAACAACAAACACAAAAGATACGTGAGGCAAAGTCCAGAGAAACGTTACTCATGAAAATAATTCTTATTCACAAATTTTGCAACTGGACGACTCATTCGCTATTTGTTGTAGCCTATACCTACAATAGTTCTACATGTTAAGCATACGAGAAGTCCCATCTTCTTGAATGAAAATCCACAGCCAGCTTCCAGTCTCCGACCGGGTCAGGAATGGAATGAATGAAGCCCCCATCTAGCGGCGAGGATATGAACTGTGCCGGCTGCCGAGGCCTGACGCACTCCTCTGGGGCAATGATTAAATGAATGACAGATGAAATGAAATGATAGTGGAGAGTGTTGCTGGAATGAAATTTTGACAGGGAAAACCGGAGTACCCGGAGAAAAACCTGCCTGCCTCCGTTTTGTCCAGCACAGATCTCACATGGAGTGACCGGGATTTGAACCACGGACCCAGCGGTGAGAGGCCGGCGTGCTGCCGCCTAAGCCACGGAGGCTCAAGTCCCATCTTCTTATAATTCCAAAAAGATTTTGCTCATCCCTTGGCGTGAAGGTGCGTCATATGAAAAATTATTTCAGACAATAGTTTTAGGTAATGTTCAGAGGATTATTGGCCATTTTAAACGGTTTTGTTGTTGTGTCTTTTAACCCTATATAGGGCGGAATATTAAACATACTTTATTTGTACATGTATTTCATTCAACTAGCGGACCCGTGCGAGAACTCTCGCATAATGGATTGTGTGCGTCCCCATGTGTACAGACTACCCGCTCGGTTTAGTGCTCTGCGGGCTGTAGGCGACAGTTCTCGCAGGGGCTATCGTCTTGTTTATTTGTTTAAACGCACTTTATAAACAAATCAATTATTTCCGTTGACTTTTCAAGAAATGTAAGATTTATCTTGTACTATTGAGACGATTTGCAAGATTTTGGTACAAACCACACCTTCTAACTCCCTCTGGTTTAGCAGCTTGAGTTTTGTGAAATACACACCTTAGTCTTAGCGTATTATATAGTAAGATAACATTTTAATTATTTTAACCTAATTGTTATTAAGTTGTTACTAATTTTGATTTCTGTTTTCTTTAACATTTTAATGATATTATTTTTAAATCCTTTATATTATTTTTAAAATCTCAAAATTAAGATTATTCAATTCTTCTTCTTTCTTCGAATGAGCCAACTATGCACTACGTAGGTTAACCAAAATGGTTTTCAGCTTGAAGAGTTGGGATTGGTTTCACGTTCTTAAGAGTCTTCTTCCTAGCCCATATCTCCTTCATTTTCTGACTTTGTAGTTGTTTAGCTGCTTCTGACCTCTTTGGTCTCTGCTCTTTCTTAATTTTAATCTGTGGGTCTTCTTTTAACATTCTCCGGAAAGCTTGTCTGTCTTGTGGAACGGATTCAGAGATGTTAAGGTTTGCAGATCTTGTTTAACTTGCTAGTATTACAGTGATGTTGTTTTGGCTCTGTGGATTACACTGGTCAATCTTGATTCGTTCATTCTCTCAAGGTGTCCGTAGAATTTGAGGCGTCTCTTAATGATTGTGTCCATTAGAGGTTCTTGCTTTAGGTGGATCATCGTTGGGCCTGTGATACCTTTCTCCATTTATGATCCTTGGGCCTAAGATCCTCCTCGTGATAATTCTTCCTTGACCTCTAGTTTGTGTATATCATTATTATTTATTTATTTATTTATTTTACACGTTACAGGCCTATTAGACCACGCGAAGCAATCATGACTTTTTGTTCTTCCTGTCTTTCCAGTACTCTTTCATTCGTGCACTAAAGGCCCTCTTCCTTTCTTCGGTCCACTTTGGTCTTTGGGATGTAAGTGCAGCTCTCTCTGACAACACTTCCCACTTGTATACTTTGTGTCTAAATACGCTTTTGTCTATGACGTCTTCTGGGTCGACTTGTGCTTTTACTAGATCAATTTTGACTTGCATCATCCAGGGTGTAGTAATCTTGAGCCGCTGCATGTATCTAAGAATTTTGTTGGTGAGTCTGGTTTGTGGGAGTCTGCTGATGTGGCCGTAAAATTTTAGGCGCCTCTTTCTGATTATTATTATTTTAACTTTATAGGCTTATTTATTTTTAATTTTTGCAAGCATAATTAATATAATTTTAATTTTTATCATAATTTACTTTTTACTTCCTAATTGTAATTGTTTTTATTTTTAAAAATCTTAGGTCTAGGGTATAAAGAAATATTATTTTGTTTTCAGAAATATTGACACTTCCACTTCCTTGATATATGACTGGAAGATTCAATCATCAGAACTTTGACAATATAGCAGGTTAATGAAGATATGTTATTTTTCTCAAAAAACTCAATTATTCCCACCCGTTTGGTCAACTTTACTGAGTTAAGGTTTTGGCCCCTATCCGAAGGATAAAACTAACTTTGAATGGCAATCTTGGGATTTATTTATTTATCGTATGGCTTTCAGTGCCGGGAGTGTCTGAGGACATGTTCGGCTCGCTAGAGGCTGTAGTGCTTCAATGCGGACACCCATGGGGTGAGCTACAAGTTCCGTTCAATTTCAAGTAGTTCCAACTTTCGCCACAAGATGTCACTGACACCTAGTGGTGAACTTCGGAATTTTGATGAAAGCGTTTCAACGAAATCTGACCTAGAAATTAAGCTTCACACACGTTTAGTTAGTGGAAGGTTCTTTTACATGCCATAAATCTATGACATGAGACCGCCGGATTTACTTCCCCTCCACTAGAATATCTTCAAAAATATTGGAACTACGTGAAATTGAACGGAACGTGTAGCTCACCCCATGGATGTCCGCATTGAAGCAGCTACAGCATCTGGCGAGCCGAATATGTCCTCGGGCACTCCCGGCACGAAAAGCCATACGCTATATAAATAAATACAGTACATTCATAAATAGTTCAGATTTTAAGATTTTAGACCGCTCATTCCCCTCCAGAGGCAAATCCTAATTATGCCATTGATTGTTGTTGATTTATGTAGGGGCTTTGCGACATCGTGGTCATGTAGCCCCGTGTACTTGGGTGAGAGTGGAATTCATCTGTGTCATTGTGATGTCTGTATTGATGTGTATATTTGTAATTATGACGAGGGAAGCCTCCGTGGCTTGGGCGGCAAACACCGGCTTCTCACCGCTGGATCCGTGGTTCAAATCCTCGTCCCTCCATGTGAGATTTGTGCTGGACGAAGCGGAGGCAGACAGGTTATTCTCCGGGTACTCCGGTTTTCCCTGTCACAAATTTCATTTCAGCAACACTCTCCACTATCATTCTATTTCCTCAGTCATTCATTTAATCACTGCCCCACGGGAGTGCGAAAGGCTTCGGCAGCCGGCACAGTTCAGATCCTCGCCGCTAGATGGGGGCTTCATTCATTCCATTCCAGGTCGGTCGGTCGGTCGGTCGACTGGAAGCAGGCTGTGGATTATCATTTGTAATTATGACGAGGATTGGGAAGAAGGCAGCCGTGGCCTTAACATAGGAACCATCCCGGCATTCACCTGGAGAAGAACTGGGGAAACCACGAAAAACCACTTCCAGGATAGCTGACGTAGAAAATCGAACCCCCCTCTTCTCAGTTTACCCTCAAGAAGCTGAGTGTACCACATTCCAGCCCTCAGACCAGAATTAAATTTCTTGGCAGTGCCAGGAAGCGACCCCGGGCCTCCGAGGTGACAGCCAAGAGTGTTACGACGCGGATTACGCCACTGGTTGTAACTGTGCAGGAATCAGTTTGTCACCGATCTACAGCCACTAGTTTTGAGCGTTTGACCATACTCATACAATTGTTGTTTTAAGGGGCCTAACATCTAGGTTATCGGCCCCTAATGGTTTGGGTGAGAGTGAAAGATGAGATGAAAATGTAATGAATGCTATAACTAATACTAACTATAGTCTTACAAACTAGAAGAAGAAATGGTAAACAAATAAAGAACAAGGCAAACAATTGACTGGAGGAAAAGAAATGTCCTCAACCCTCGAAGAATGCGGGTTGAGGGACTTGGAAGGAAGGAGAACCAGAAGAGGCAGATAAGAAAGGGAAAGAGGAGAGGATCCACCCCCAGAGGCACTGGAAAAAGGGGGAAAACCCGGACCCCAGGGCTTCCATCCACTCACTCTTCCAAAAATAGTGAAATGGTGAGTGTTTTTTCTTCAAAAAGTGAAAAAAAGGTGAGTTCTTGTATGATAAAGTGAGTAAATTCATAGCATTATTCGCATTTATGGCCGTATATCTGGTTCATAATTTTAACGTTTGTTGATATCTGTAGGCGCAATTAGGGGGGAGGGGGGCTTAGGTGGCTAAGCTCCCCTAAAACAAACCATAGCCCCCCAAAAATGTGACAAAACTGTATTGAAATAGACAAAATTTTTAAGAATGTGTATCTGAAAAACAAATTAGCGCCCCCCAAAAAGTCAACCAAATTGCGCCTATGTTAATATCTCTGAGTACTGTTTGTGATTTTCATGTAGTTAAAGGACACTTGGAAATAATGGGTTGGAAAATCAATGCAATACCCGAAATTTAAATCGTAGAACAAAAATATAAATTTGAACTTTTGTTAAAATTTTCGGCGATCGCTGCATGGCTCCGGCTGTGGTATTGCACTATGGAAGCTTTCCATGCTTTCTGGCCGCCTGGCTCGCTGCCGCAGCGCGCTCAGGCACTGGTGGCAGAAAAATGAACCACCTATTCATGGGTATATTTTGGGTCGTTTCTAGCAATATGATTGTGCATGAGACCATTTTTAACGCAGAATGTGACCAGTGTTGTAAAAAAAACTGAGAATACTGAGTAATTTTATCATATAGTGAGAAAAGTGAGGCTGCTTTGAAAATAGTGAATAATAGTGAGAGAAGTGAGTCGCTGGACGCCCTCCCGGACCCAGCTCAGGAATCCCTCGGGGTTGCCAACTCCCGAACTCACCGGCCGTGAGCCCTTGAGGGTGTAGCACTATCTAGGGTGCACCAGAAGTGGTCGGGCTACATACTACACCCTGCCTACTTAAGGGCCTTGAGCAAAGGCAGGAGATATGAAGAGAACACAAGAGGTCTGACCCCTCGAAGAATGAGGGATCAGTTAAGTTGAGTAAAAGACTCCCTAGGCCTTAGATACCCTAACACCGTCGCACAGTGTGTCAAAATCGAAATCTAGTGGGACAAAATTATTTTTACGTTTTAAACATGAATTTAAAGTGAAAGCAACATATATAATTTGTTTACTTCATATCAGTTAAGACCGTTTTTAAGCTACGTCTACACATGCATGAAATTGTCTATGACTAGGAGTTGGATAGAGCATTCAGTTATCTCTTCAGAACAATTTTCTACCCGTAATTTACATTTAACAAAGTCACAAAGTTCCACTTTTGACATAATCGTCGAACCCAGTGCTTCAAACAGTTGTAAACGTGTGAGAACTGGGTGCGTGGCATCTTCTAAAACGTAAAATAACTAAGTAAGTTGCAAAAAGATGCAAAAAATCTTATAACAGGCGTAAACTACAAGACTTTATCTACATTTTAACATTAAGTACAAAGTGACGCAGAGTGACGCGACGAACTAAAAATCTAAGTGAAAATATAATTTTAAAAATAATAGTTAAATATTATATAATGCAAATATAGCTAAAATTACGTAACAATTACGCCCATTAATAACTGAAATACGTTACAAAGATCATACCTTCAGCTGCATGTTCCATCTTAAAGCATCACACTAACCACAAAGACAACCAAACCACAGCCACTTACATTCACCCTCCAATTCAGAGTGCTCGAACAGTGGTGACAGATTTACACTAAGATGCGTTTATATCCCAGAATAGTGAGCGGCAATTATATGAGAATGCTGTAGAAGTAATAAATTTTGATTTTTTAATTATGAAAATAAATAGTCCTCCTAGATTTCGATTTTGACCCACTGTGCGTCGGGGTCAGAAACGAACAAGAGTTGACCAGGGGTGGTCGTTAGGGAAAATGACAGAGAGGAGCCCGGCACAAGTGGAAGCAATGCCGAACTCAGCTGTGGTCCCGTGGTCGCCAACCCACGTCCCACTAGCCGTGGGTCCTTGGGAGGACCATACTCAAACCAAACCGGGGAAATAGCAGTATGATGCTAAGTTACAAAGTTGTCTTGTAAACAATTACAAAATGAAAAACACAAATCAAATGAGTAAAAAGTATCTGAATGGTTCTGGAGACTCAATGATCTGCAACAAACAACGAGTTAATGATCGGGTTATCAGCTGGCAGGCAATTAACTGAATTGTAAGCACGCCATAAACAAGAGTGCGATGTGATTAGCTAGGCCATTATATTAAAACGAGTGAGAAATAATAAATCAGCTTAATGATGGACAAGGAAACCTCGCTAACATGAAAACCCCGACATAAATATCAACAAAAAAGATACGAGCCTTACATTAGTCGCATACGATCTGTAACATGTGCCATGTTATCCTACTATGTGTCTACCGGGAGCGCAAATCCCTTGTTAACAGTGAACTCTGTTGGTCATTGAAATAACTACTTGTAAAACTCCTGTGCCAAATCCTGTCAGCAAATATGATATAATGAATATTTTCACACCAAAGAACGATAATTTGAAGATGATTCATTGTAGGAATGTCTTTAATGGGGCTCCAAACCTTGAAGTAAACCGTATGCGATATACATTCCACATAGCCACATGGCCGACAGTACGTCGTGGTGCCAATCTCCGCCACCGCGCGTGCTCATAGTTTCCGTTGCATTTCCGTCCCCTTTCCGTTTCATTTCTTCAAAATCACCCCCCACAAAAATATACAGCAACAGAGTGGAAAGATGTTACACATCAATAATAATAATAATAATAATAATAATAATAATAATAATAATAATAATAATAACAGACCCTAATGAAAATCCACAGCCTTCAACCAGTCGACCGACCGGGTCAGGGAATGGAATGAATGAAGCCCCCATCTAGCGGCGAGGATATGAACTGTGCCAGTTGACGAAGCCTGTCGCACTCCCCTGGGGCAATGATTAAATGCATGACAGATGAAATGAAATGATAGTGGAGAGTGTTGCTGGAATGAAATTGTGACAGGGAAAACCGGAGTACCCGGAGAAAAACCTGTCTGCCTCCGCTTTGTCCAGCACAAATCTCACATGGAGTGACCGGGATTTGAACCACGGGCTCAGCGCTGAGAGGCCGGCGTGCTGTCACCTAAGCCACGGAGGCTGCAATAATAGACCCTAATAATAATAATAATAATAATAATGGGAACCAATTAGAGAAAATGACGAGTACAGGAGACGGCATAAAAACGAACTCTACTCTGCACATTGAGAGGATCGACAGCACTCGGAAAAGGAGGATTCAATTTTATGGCCACATAACACGCATTAGCTCGCAGAGACAGACCAACAAGATAGTTTCCTACTTTGTAAACAAGAACATCAAGGGACGCTTGTTCATCGAAGTTGAAACACATATTTCGGGAGAAGGAAAAAACACATAATTCGCAAAATTCCCTTGTAAGTTACGTTTAATAATGTACGCCTGCCTCGTGGTGTAGTGGCTAGCATTCTTTGCCATTACTGCGGAGGCTCTGCCAAAAAAAACTGGTGTCTGAAGGCTGGAACTGGGTACACTCAGCCTCGTGAGGTAAAACTGAGAAGAGACTGGTTCGATTCCTACCCCAGCTATCAGAAAAGTGGTTTCCCTCTATTCTACTCTAGGCATATGCCGAAATGGTACCTAACATAAGACCACGAACTTTTCCTTCCCAAATCTTACCTCAATTACAAAATACACACACTGAAGTCTGTTCACAGAGTCGAGATAGTGGAAGTAAACACAGTTGTAAACATGATTGCAAGGCTGCCCGCAAGGGGTGCATAGAGCTGTGCCTGTTGAACGTACACCAACTTCAGTGCTGTGTATACCGACAGTAGTGGCTACGCGGGCTGAAGCGCAGCATTAGGTCATGGGGCCAAGCTCTCTGCTGATTCGGTAGACGCGCGGGTTCGAGTCCCACCGTCGGCCGTCCTTGAAATGGTTTTCCGTGGTTTCCCCATTTTCAACACCAAGCAAATGCTGGGACGGTACCTTCCGATAGGCCACGGCCGCTTCCTTCCACATCCTTGCCCAATTTCATTCATCTTCATCCGTTCCATCTCTCATCCCGACGCGCAGGTCGCCCACGGGCGTCGACTAGAAAGACCTGCACTCGGCCTCTCAGGAGGCCACACGAAAAAAAATGCTGTGTATAGCCTACATGTGAAGCGGGCTGACTTATCGGTTACATGCAACAGCGTGGTTTCTTTATTGTTCGATTATGTTTTTATGTTCGACGATGTCGAAATGTAAATATTATATGTCAGAAAACTGTATCATAATGAGGGTCATTTATCTTTCATTATGAAACAGTTTCTCCCACCAATCAGAGCTCAAGAAACAGTTGTGTGACCAATTAGGTAAAAATAGCATCACAGCTGCTCCGACTTCCACGTCCTTCGATTTTAAATTTCACTGCGTGCGTAGTGTCATAGTGGGGGTAGTCGAGGAGGCCATGGTCAAATACAAGGTATTTTCTGCGTCCCATGTGCTCTGTTCAGTACATAAAACTGACGAAATCTCGACAGATATTTATGATTATTTATGTTCGAACATAAAATAGTTATAATTATCATCGAACATTAACATTCGTAAGCAAATCGCCTATAATGGTAATTTATTTATTTATTTATTTATTTAGCGTATGGAAGCCTCCGTGGCTTAGGCGGCAGCACGCCGGCCTCTCACCGCTGGGTCCGTGGTTCGAATCCCGGTCACTCCATGTGAGATCTGTGCTGGACAAAACGGAGGCAGACAGGGTTTTCTCCGGGTACTCCGGTTTTCCCTGTCAAAATTTCATTCCAGCAACACTCTCCACTATCATTTTCATTTCATCTGTCATTCATTTGATCATTGCCCCAGAGGAGTGCGTCAGGCCTCGGCAGCCGGCACAGTCCATATCCTCGCCGCTAGATGGGGGCTTCATTCATTCCATTCCTGACCCGGTCGGAGACTGGAAGCAGACTGTGGATTTTCATTTTCATTTAGCGTATGATGCTTACAAGACAGTACTGTAATTAATAAATATAAATTTTCAAATAAACAATTTACAGCATTAGGACCCTTCATATATGGGCTGCCAGGTCTTGAATCCATTCAAGGGCTTGTGGAGTGGCTGCATGGAGCTCTTCTAAGGTCCCAGAGTAATTATATAGAGGGCATTCCTGCACGACATGCTTGATGGTTTGCACTTCATATCCACAATCACAAAGAGGCGAGTCTATCCAACCCCACTGATGTAAGGCTGATCTAGTATGGAAATTATAAAACTCGCTTCGCTCGTTTTAAAAACATACTCTTGTCTTAATTGTTGCCATAATAGACTCGTTGCATAATGTACTATTATTTAATTAATTAATTAATTCATAAGTTCCTAACTGCTTACGACAGGCAACTGCATACAGTGCAGCAAGTCTTGTCTTTTCTAGGGCTACGGCATGACTATGATTTCAGAGCTTCTTGGCTACCTCTGTCCAGCAGAGCCGATGACGTGAACTGGGCGTGTTTCCCTGTCCAGGTAGCCAGGATCACTGTCTCGACTCGGCGAATAGACTTTAATAATATATTTAGCGCAGCCAAATAGGCATAACTGAAAATATAGCTTACATGATTTGCATAATCACTTATAGACATTGTTCTTCTTGTACAGAATTCTACCGTGAGTCCGGGAATATTCTCCGCAGCGCCTACATGCGTCTGCGAGAGCTAGCTACAGCAGTTACGTTGGTAGCACGGCAGCCGCCTGCATCATCTCTACTTAGTATAAAACCAAGTCCCCGTTTCTTGGATGTTACTGGTAAACTCATGAACCACTGGATAGATTTTGATGCGGTTTTCACCATTCTGTAAAGGATCAATCGAGTATCATTTCTGTAGAAAATAATTTATTTATGATCAAAGGAAGCCGAGCAGTAACGATTTTAGTGGAATAGTCGATAAAAAAAACTGGCATCCGAGCGCTTTGTAAGCTTACGCTGGGCAAACCGTTAAAAATATCTAAATACTATGAGTGTAAGAATTGTTCTGCATGAAAAGTTCTACAAAAAAGTCCACGAGGGCATATGTCTATCTTCCATACATCGCTCACTATAAGGGAACAACTGAAGCTCTTGTCTCTTACAGCTTTATGTGCTGTCGACTTGGAGATTCCTGTTTGTTGAGCTAATTTTCGTGTTGATTTACTTGGGCTTCGCAGCATTATATCGGAGATTTCATCAAGTTTTTCGTCTGTTAAAAGCGTAGGCCTGCCTGTTTCCGGTACATCGTGAACTGAGCCAGTCACACGAAATTTACTTACCAAATCCCGAATGGTATCACGGTTTGGACACTTTGAATTAGGAAACCGCGCCTGAAATCTTAATTTTACATTTTCTGTAAACCGATCGCCTTCGCGAAAAACGTATTCCACCAAAAAAAAAACTCTCTCTTCAGTAGTAAACATTACCGCCTGTATACTGTTGCACTCTTCCAATAATAATCTACCCGAACGCTCGCTGACGCTGAAGACCTGCAGGCTCGCGCGCTTATCGCGATGCACATCGACAGCTCACACGGGGAAGTCCCACTTTGAAGGACACAGTGCAGTGCAGCCAACTAAACTCATGACTCAACCACTCACAGCTGCACGTACCCTCTGCGGAGAACATTCTCGGGCGCCCTGTATGTGGTGGCGTTCACACATTTTTAGCCTATTTTCAATTTTGAAAAAATAGGCTTATGAGATCACCTTTTGTCCGTGTGTGTGTGCGTGCGTGTGTGTGTGTGTGTGTGTGTGTGTGATTCGTGTGTGTGTCCCCCCCCCCCTAATAAAATCTAAACGGCAGGAGCGATTTCAATGAAACTCGGAAAGTTCATAGCATTATTCCCGGCGACCTCGACCGTGTCCTTCAAATTTTGTTACGACTCACCAATCCAACATGGCGGCTGTGCGAAATATGTCACCAGCATTCAATATCTCCGAAACTATTACCGATATTACCCAGACATTTTCTAAGGTGATAGAGGGAACTGCTATAATTTCACTTATGTGACTTTTGAAAACCTGGTAACTACAAAACCAACATGGAGGCCAAGCGAATTTGCGACTTTTAAATAGACGTTTCTCGTGATTGGACCAACCAAACGCAATGAAACTTGGTACAGTATATGTTTATATACATTGTAATGCACCGACATCAAACTTCGTTCAATTGTTTACATAATCACAAGATGGCGGATGTGCGAAATATTTCACCCGCATTCTATATCTCTGAAACTATTAGCGGTATCTCCCTAAAATTTTGTACGGAGATAAAGGGCACTACTTGAAGTTCATATATAAGACTTTCAAAAACCGGTTAACTACAAAATGAACATGGCGGCCAAGCGAATTTGAAAATTTTAAATAGACCTTTCTCGCGATTTAATGTTCCAAGCGTACTGAAACCTGGTACAGGAAATATTTATACACATTGTAATCCACTGGTATCTAATTTAGTTCAATTGTTTACATAACCTCAAGATGGCGGCAGTGCGAATTTTAAAATTAAGTTTATATTTCTTGTGATGTAGTCATGCGATCGAAGTGAAAGTTTGAATAATGAACCTACGCAATAATTTTCCTTTAATGGTACATGACTCTATGGCCTATACATTTAACAATGCAACATGGCGACCATCCGAAATATTTAGACGATACTGAATATCTACGAATCTATTTTAGCAATCAAACTGCATTTTTTAACGTTCATAGGGGCTATGAACTTAAGTTCACCTATAGGACTTTAAATAACCTGGTGATCACAAATCCAACATGGCGGTGACGCGAATTATAAATATTCACATGGACGTTTCTCGCAATTTAACCATCCGAGTGCAGTGAAACTTGGTACAGTAAATCCTTATACGAATGTTAATCCACTGGCATCTAATTTATTTCAATTGTTTCCATAACCTCAAGATGGCAGCTGTGAAAAATTTTAAAATCTCCTTGTTTTTTCTTGTGTCCTAATTTTGCGATTGAAGTTTGAATACTACACGTTCACAATAATCTGCATGTAACAGTACATAACTCTAGGACCTACATATATAAAATCCAAAATGGCGACCATCCGAAATATTTAGTCAGTTCTTAATATCTACGAATCTATTACAGCAATCAAACAGAAATTGTGTATGTTGATAGTGGCAATTAACATATGTAGGATATATGAAAATAGGCTGTATAGTTCTTCACGGAACTACTTGTTCCACATAGTGTGCACTCACAGTCTATACTTGTGTCATGGAAGTGTTTTGATTTGCAGAGTAGGTGGTGAATACCGTGAACTGCCAATCTTGTAATGACATGTCTTAGTTCAAAATTAGCTTTAGTCCACGAGCGGTCTATCATGGCCCCTGTGCCAAAGAAGTCTGGTTGTACTTCTTCTCTCTTCTCCGTTAAATTTGCCAGCAGTTTCTCTGATGCACCTGTACTCGGTAGGGGTATATTTGTCCTAAGGTCATCTACGAGGAAAGATTCCTATGCCAGGAGATATACAAGTCTAGATCGTGTCGTTTTTGATACTCCTATCACCTTCTTTATATAGTTCGCTTTCACCCTTTCCAAGGTGGACAGGTTCCTCGTTGTTAGACTTTAGTACAGACATCACAGTGACACAGGATATCAGACAACTCCTGCACGGGGATACATCACCACGATGACGAAAAGCTTCTAAATGAATCAACAACTTTTACGAAGTGACTTACCGAACTCTGGGTAAGGTATAGGCTCTCAAGAAGAGAATGGTGGGAAATGTGGGAATTCGTTCCGGTTGTTGCTTTAGTCTGACTCAAAGGGCTCTAACAACAAGATATTTACAAGTAAATTGAAACAGGGAGATTTTACAACCTGCCTCAGTTCGTGTGTGCAGGCATTACACGCATAGTCTGTCCTGTCTCGACGTCTATAGTTAATTCAAGTTTATTATTTCTAGACTACTACTTTTTGTTCGTCTGTTCTATCTGGGCCACTATGCACCACGGAGTAACAACTACGGCATCTTGGATCATCTTTTCCCCTCCACTGTTTTTTTTTAATCTTCTGCCAATACATCTTCATTAGGTTGCTTATCTCCTTTTCCTCTGACAAGGCCATATTTCCCCCCAGGGGCTCACAACTTGTGGGACGTGGGTTGCAGCCACGGGACCCCAGCTGAGTCCGGCATTACTTCCACTTACTTGTGCTGGGCTCCTCTCTGTCTTCTTTCCTGTCGACCGCTCTTGGTCAACTCTTGTTCTCTTCCGACCCCGATGGTATCAGGGTATCCGAGGCCTCTTCCTTTCCTGCCTTAATTGGCCCTGATACGCTCATTCTTCGAGGGCTCAGACCTCTTTTTCTTTTCATGTTATATCCTGCCTTCTGCACAAGGCCCTCAAAGAGGCAGGGTGTATGTAGCCCCAAGACTTCTGGAGCACCCTGGATGGTACTTCACCCTCAAGGGCTTGCGGCTGGTGAGTTTGGGAGTTGGCGACCCCGAGGGATTCCTGAGCTGGGTCCGTTTTGTCCCCTTTTTCCTCTGACATTGGGGCGGGAGCTGTCCTCTTTCCATCTCCTATCTGCCTTTCATGGCTCTCCTTCCTTTCAAGTCCCTCAATCCACATTTTTCGAGGGTTGAGGGGATTTCTTTTCTTCCTATCCTTTATTTGCCTTATCCATGATTTGTTTACCATTTCTTCTTCTAGTATGTAAGTTTGTAGTAAGTATTAGTTATAGTTTTCATTCTCATCTCATCTTTCACTATCACCCAAAACATTAGGGGCCAATAACCTAGATGTTAGGCCCCTTAAAACAACAATTATCATCACCATCATCATCATCATCAATTCCACATTTGAAGATTTTCTCCTTCACCTCGGAATCCTTTGAAGTCTGAAACTACTGAGTGTACCACCTGGGAACAATCCTTTTCCCTTCAAAGTCTGAAAAGGAGTTTTTAAGTCAGTCCTACTTGATTCATGCGTGAGAGATACCCATAGAATTGTATGCGTCTTTTCTTCATTGACTCAATAATTGCCTCAGTTTCTGTGTTAGGTTTCATTCTCCGTTGTCCATCAACATATCCAGGTCTCATGGAATCTTCCCGAGGATTTTTCTTCCTTTTCCAGTTGTTCCAACAATCCTATGCTTTATAACAAAGGAGAAACTGTTCCGCCTAGTCAATACATTTATTTACAAGTTATAAACTTGCTATTATATGGTACATGTTTCGGGGCCTCTAGTACTGGTCCCTTCTTCAGCCATAAATTAAGTTGCAAAATCCAGCATAATTAAAGATATAATAAAAAATACATAAAATGATGAGTGAATGGATGAAATGAGGCGAAAAAGAACATATTACTCATGAGAAGTATTTTTTATTATGATATCTTTAATTATGCTGGATTTTGCAACTTAATTTATGGCTGAAGAAGGGACCACTACTAGAGGCCCCGAAACATGTACCATATAATAGCAAGTTTATAACTTGTTGTAAATAAATGTATTGACTAGGCGGAACAGTTTCTCCTTTGTTATATAGCGAATCTGTCAATACGGAAAATGAACTTCTTTCAGAGCACAATCCTATGCTTGTTAAATCCAAGACCTTAACCACGTTAAGTCCGTCTGACTTGATCACAGAGTTATAGTGCCTTAGTATTGTTCTCCTAGTAAGTGAATTCTTGTTGTGCAGAACGTTCTTTAATATCGTAGCCTATGCTAATTCCATCTTCCTGAGGCTTGCCTTGACAGCTTCCTTTTCTAAGCTATTAAACTGGATCATCTGACCAAGATACTTAAAGCTCTTCACTTTTAATATACTTGCCACGGTGGGTGAGTGGTTATCGGGTCCGACTGCCAACCCCAAGCTTGCAGGTTCGTTCCTGGCCGTGGTAAGGGATTGTTGAAAGGCAACAAAAATCACGATACGCATGTCATACGATGTTGGCATGTTGAAGAACCCATTTGAATTCAATAAGCGTGTTCATAATTGCAAAATTAATCTCGGGATTTTCCGCCAACACGAAGTTCCTCAGTTCTCTACTAGAAAGCGCTATATTGTCAAGGAGCTTAGATATCTAACCTCCTTGACTTACATAACGCTTTAAGGAGCGACAAAATTCGACATGCAAGTTGCCCTCTGGGCGTAAATTAACAAAGCTTGCACCCGGGGCCATACGATATTATTATTACTTTTAATATCTTTCCTGCTGTTGTGTTCATGATTTTTGGGAGCTGATTTTATGTTTGTAATAAGACGTTATTTTCTCGGAAGAGATCTAGAATAATCCAGGGAAAAGAACAAAAGTTAAACAAAAAATAGGACATGATCTTATACACTGTTAGACATCGAAAGTATCTGGCTAATAGAATGAAACCAGGCGCGTTTATTCCATGGATGTAAGGTAAGCATTGCTTATCCAAGTAAAATAATGACGGGTACAATCATTATTTACTTTGGTTCTAGTGATATTCCAGTCTCTGTGTCCTGTATTGTTTTAATGAATCCATTCACACTTCGTTGTTCTTTACTGCCTACTGCGAGTTCCTTGCGGAGTCGCTTGCAGCAGCACAATAGCGTGACATGCCCTCTTTTGGTATTTCTTGGTACTGCAGGGTGAGTGAAAGCGAAGGCTAGGAAGCAATTCCTTAAGTTACATACCTTAGGCCGAAAACAAGGAGCGGTCAGTTTTCAAAGATAGTGTGTTTACTCGTTCATTATAGTTTGAAAAAGCGTGTCAGTGTTTGAGTAAAATAGCGTTTTATATGCTGTGTTAAAACGTGTGATTGTTTTACAGTGGTAGGCCGTCATTTTTATAGTTCAGCGATATAATGTTGTCTAATGCAATATAAGGGAGTAAGGTATGCAGTAGACGTTTTTGTTTACACTAGTAGGCGTGAGAAATCTGTAAAAATATGGCACCCTGACTTGGGTCTAGAGATTACAGCGTGTGATGTGCGGTAAATTTGAGAACAAAATATTAATTTTATTAGGAAGTCGTCCAACTCCTCAATTGAGTAGGCCTATTAACACGAAAGTGAAAGCTTGTATTCGGTATTTTAACTAAACGTATAACATTTATCATTGATTCAAATTGAGATAGATTTACTTTCTAAGTTCAAAACATCTACAACTGGGTCTTCAATGATTTTGCGAAGAAAACCATTGCTTACCCTAAGTAAAATTCCATCACTCGTCACTGAATGGAAGTCATGAGAGGTTGCAGAAGGGGAAGAGCATCTTGCGAGATGAAGACTCGAAGGAGCGCGAGGAGCGGGCACTGAACTGCCTGCTTATACCTTCATTGAGCTGGTGTATCGTGACCTGAGGTTCCCGCCTCGTATACATTTACTCATTTACGTCTGCAATCAACAAGAAAAGGAGGCCGGAAGTCGCGTCTCTAAAGTGCTCGGGACCATTAGACGGTACCTGGAACTTATCAAGACAGCCAGCTGGCCGCGTGTACCGCTCAGTTTCACCATCTTAATAAGACTGTGTTGTGTTCTTAAACAGCTCATGCTACTTTTGCACATTTGTGGTGTAAAACCTCTCGTGACACAGTCCAATAATACCCATGTTGTCAGTATTTTCAGAAGAACAAGATGATGCTGATGATGATTGTTATTTTAAACGACCTAACATCTGGGTTGTCAGTCCCTAACGGTTGGGTGATCATGAAAATGAAAATTGAAATGAAATGGACACTATAACTAAAACTAACTAGAAGATGAAATAGAAAGCAAAATGATTAACAAGGCAAAGAAAGGACAGGAAGAAAAGAAATGCCCTTAAGCTCAAAGATAGAGGAATGAGAGACTTGGAAGAAAGGAGAGCCATGAAAATGATGATGATGATGATGATGATGATGATTGTTGTTTAAAGGGGCCAAACATCTAGGTTATCGGCCCCTAATGGTTTTGGTGATAGTGGAAATGAACGACGATCAAATTTAACTTCCAACTAAAACTAACTACTGACTTACAAACTAGAAGAGGAAATGGGAAACAAAAAAGTTAAGAATGTAAATAAAAGACAGGAGGAAAGGAAATGCCCTCAACCCTCGAAGAATGAGAATTGCGGGACTTGGAAGGAAGAAGAGACGAGAAAGGCAGAGAGGAAAGAGAAGAGGGCCCACCTCAAAGGCAATGGAAGAGGGAGAAAAACAGGACCCAGCTCATTTGTCTTGAGGTTTGACAGTCAGAAATTTTATCATTTTGTGAAATCATCATACTGTATATATTATTTCAGTAGTATAGATCCCTACTGTGGCACTCACAAGCGACCGATCGTGGCAAATGAGCATCCAATTGAAAGAGAATCGACATTACCAGTGACGAATTGCACTATAATTTCATAAATACCTATAATTTCCTTCAAAAATGACTTTAAAAAATGTACGAAGTGTGCGATTTGCAGATACTCTAGCTGTAGGAAAATACGCTCCATAATTGCTAATTGCTGTCCACCTCACCTTTTGGCCATTGTGACGCCTGTTTCATGTCATTTTAACATTCCCTTTCCTTTGTCATTTTGCATGGATTTCAGAAACATTAAATCAATTTCATAAATATCAAATAACCGTTGAGTGTTACAGCTAAGCTGTCAATCAATGGACTCAGGACACAAATGACATTAGCAGTGACGAAATGCATTCTAATTTCATAAATATCGATTTTTATAAGAAGTGTGTCATTTGCAAATACTGTTGCTGTAGCATGCTGCAATTATGAGTTTTCGTCTAAAACCTTAAAACTATCAACCTTTCCCCTTAAGTCTCTCATTGCGAGATTTCTCACACGGGTCCGATAGTATAGTATATTTGAGCAATGGTAGTAAGATGACAGGATTCTTGTGCCTCGAGGCGTTCTTTGCCTTCCAGATTCACGTTCGTTCAGGGGCCAGTACTAATGTCATGAGAAAAGTTCTCTTCATTTGCGAAGTGACATTTAGCAGACAGCAGCGCTGCGTTCCGCTTTCTGCTTGTTTATAGCATTACCAAGGGTAAATCCTCCAGATCAAATCTACAAACACGACAGCATTTCGTGTAGTGAGCAGAATGTGGCTGAGGGACAGATGACCTCGCTTTTAAACCCTTAAAGTTTAACCATGTCTGAGCTTTTGATTAACGTAAGGTGAAATGGCCCTTCATTTTAAAAAATGATAGCTTTGAAGCCATTTTAGCCTATTTTCATTTATGAAAAAAAAAAGACTTATGAGATCACCTTTTGTCCGTGTGTGTGTATGTGTGTGTCCCCCTAATAGAATCTAAACGGCTGGAGCGATTTCAATGAAACTCATTGAGATCATAGTACCATTTTGGCCGACCCCGACCGTGCCCTTCAAATTTTATTACGTCTCACTAATATAACATGGCTGCTGTGCGAAATATTTCACCGGCATTCTATATCTCCGAAACTATTAATGATATCAACCTGAAATAGTGTACGATGTTAAAGGGCACTACTAGACGTTTACCTGTGAGACTTTCAAAAGCTGGTAGCTGCAAAACCAATATGGCGGCCAAGCGAAGTTGAAATATTTAAATAGACTTTCCTCGTGATTTTACCATCCAAAACGCTGTGAAACTTGGTGCAGTAAATGTTTATACATATATTAATGCACTGGCATCTAATTTTGTTCAATTGTTTATATAACCTTAAGATGGCAGCTGAGCGAAATTTTAAAATTAGGTTGTTTATTTCTTGGGTCCCAATCATACGATCGAAGTCAATGTTTGAATAATGAACCTACGCAATAATCCTCATCTAATATTGCATAACGCTACAAATCTATTACATCAATCAAACTGAAATTTTGTTTGTTGATAGAGACAATTTAACATATGTAAAATATATGAAAATAGATTATATAGTTCTTCACGGGACTACTTGATTAGTGTTTTACTTAGGAAGCAAAATAACCAGTGATGGACGAAGCAAAGAGGATATAAAAAGTAGGTTGGCTCAGGCAAAGAAAGCATTTCTACAAAAAAGGAATCTGTTGACATCGAAAATAGATTTAGGTATTAGGAAGGCATTTTTGAAAGCCTTTGTCTGGAGCGTAGCGCTCTATGGAAGTGAAACTTGGACTACTGGTGCAGCAGAAAAGAGGAGAATTGAAGCATATGAAATGTGGTGTTACAGGAGAATGATGAAGATCAGATGGGTAGATAGGGTTACAAACGAAGAGGTATTAAGACGAGTGGGAGAGGAGAGATGTTTCTGGCGACTGCTTATGAAGAGAAGAGATAGGTTGGTAAGACACATACTAAGACACCCAGGAATAGCAAGCTTAGTGATGGAAGGAAGGGTTGAGGACAAGAACTGTAGGGGTAGACCAAGGTTAGAATATGTTAAACCGATTGCCTCTGATGTAGGGTGTGGTAGCTATGTAGAGATGAAACGATTAGCACAGTACAGGGAGGCATGGAGAGCTGCATCAAACCAGTCAAAAGACTGAAGACTCAACCAACCAACCTTCGTTGACCAGCTGAAGAGTTGCAATATCAATAGGCTACAAAAGAAAGAAAGACCAGAGCAGGAGTTTAATAGCGGTAGGGTGTCCAGTTACTTCCCACTCCTTCTTCCCTTCCCCAACTAACAGAAGGTGGCGTCCCAAAACAGGTTACTGATCCAAGTTCTGACCACACCCAATGTTTCCTAACTGTGGAGATCTCACGAAATCCACTGTTTCAACATGGGCAAGTCTTTAAAACTCATATTATTGTTTATGTTCGACGAGGTCGAAATGTAAACATAATGTGTCAGAAAACTGTATCGTAATGAGGTTCATTATAACAATTTTTTTCATTATGAAACAGTTTCTCCCACCAATCAGAGCTCAAGAAACAGTTGTTTGACCAATTAGGTAAGGACACCTTCGTGCATGCGCTCAAAATCCAACATGTCTATATACATTATCGAAAGTGCACCGTGCATATGTTCGCGTAAATAAACTGGCGAATATGAGATTAGAAATAGCACTGTATATACCTTAATATCCCCAACACCAATTTCAACACAGCGCATTGCTTTCAAACGACTTCAGTGACAGTTTGACTGAATGCAGTTGCACATCGGCAGGCTGTAAACATTGCCAAGCACACAGAGCGCATGCGTCGGTCGGTCAGAGCACTTGGAATACGGAGATATCCTACCCAGCGCTTGCACTCTGATCACAAAATTCTAGTGACTGAATCTCAACAGATATTTATGAATATTTATGTTAAAACATATACTAAAGTTATAATTATCGTCGAACATAAACAGTCGTATGCAACTCGCCTATATACTAATGGTAATTAAGACACTCGCATGGAAATTAGAAAACTCGCTTATGCTCGTTTTATAAACATACTCGTGTCTTTATTTATTGCCATTATAGGCTCGTTGCATAATGTACTATTTACAGTATAAAATTCACCAGCGTTGTTGTTGTTGTTGTTTCATTACGGGGCTTAGACATCGTCGTGGTTATTTAGTTCCGTGTGTGTAGAATTTTTCCGATAACATTTGTTATTGTGGTGTCTATATTAGTTTGTTCATTTGAAATTGAGGTTAGGATGAGGTCGACCATGACCTTAAGTTAGTTGCGTAGAAGTGGGTAACAACAGAGAACTACTTCCAGGATGGCTCAGGTGACGAATCTATCCGCCGCTCTTGTCAGTTTTGTCTCACGAGGCAGAATGTAGTTCGTTCCAGCCTCAGACTAGAATTAAATTCCTTGACAGAGCTAGGAATCGAACCCGGACCTCCGGTGCGTCATTCAAGAATTCTAGCCACTGCGCCACGATTTAGTACATAAAATGAGAACTTATTTGTTTATCGTATGGCTTTTAGTGCCGGGAGTGTCCGAGGACATGTTCGGCTCGCCAGACGCTGTAGCTGCTTCAAACGGACACCCATGGGGTGAGGTAGAAGTTCCGTTCAATTTCAAGTAGTTTCAACTTTCGCCACCAGATATAATTGGCACCTAGTGGTGAACGTCGGAACTTTGTTAGAGCGTTACAACGAAATCTAACCTAGAAATTTAGCTTCACACAAGTTTAGTTAGCGGAAGGATCTTTTACATGCCATTAATCTATGACATGGGACCGCCGACTTTACTTCCCCTCCGAAGGAAGGCATACTGAAGATTTTAACGCTCTCAAAAAATCCGATGACTTCGGCCGGATTTGAACCCGCGATCTTGGGCACAGCAGTTCAGCATGCTACAAAGATAGAGAAAACAAGTGCAGAGGAGAAGAAAATATATTGTTGATAATTCGTTTTAGGACCTTGAAACATCTTGGTCATCATTTCCGTGTACGTGTGTGTGTGTGTTTAATTTGTTTGATAACTTGTGTAACTGTATTAGGGACAAGAATGGGGTAGGTTCTCCAGAAGTGTTTGAAAACTCAGGATAGCCGAGATGCAAACCTCTGATCTCCAGACTAGTTCGCATTTCTCCCGTCGCGGTAGTGGTGGGCGAATTAACGCCACAGGGTCAAAGAGATCACGGGCGTATATAGAAAATAAATCGGTGGGGGCTGACTATCCTGGAACATTGTGAGTATACTCAGGGGATTGTCACAGCAAAATACCCAGAAATATCAACCAATACCTTAGAGCATATAACTTCGTGTAATTATTTTAGATAAGATTCAAAGTTTATATAGTCTACAATTACTGGCAATAAAATACAACACACAAATAAAATTGTATACTTAATGAACACTCTATTATGATCTATGGAGTATGAATGGCAAATATCTAAATATTTGTCAATTTACTAAACAGAAAGGTAAACACATTTTCTTTACATGTATTTCTCAAAAAACATGCTGTAGAATTCACAGCTTTACCTCACAAGGCTTAGTGCACCACGTTCCAGCCCTCAGACTAGAATTAAAATTTCTTGGCATAGCCGGGAATCGAATTCGGATCTCCGGGGCGGCAGCGAAGAATGCTACCCACTACACCACGAGTTAGTATAATTTCAATTTTAATATTGTTTATAACTTAGCCGATAAGTTAAGGTACAACCAAATTTACAATTATTTTATGCTCTTACCAAAGCAGCACTTTCTTATTTTTTATTGTTTTCTTTTGGGGGGGGGGGGCTGGAGCCCCCTCAGCACCCCCCTTATATACGCCCCTGAAAGAGAGGCTAAAAGGAAGATGTCAGTTCTCGAAGAGACGAAGTGGGAAACAACCAGTGAAGTAGACAAATCTCCCCGTCTCATCTGTCGAGATTAGCGAGCAACATGACATCTCCCACCCCTCACTGTGACGCGTCCAGACGCCCTCCGCCCTTCCTTCCTTCCTTGCTTGTTTCGTCCCCCCCCCCCCCCCCACCACTGCTCAATCGATGAAGCGTACGCAACAAGTAGGCAACAGTTGTCAAAACACTTGTTACTTACATCTAATGAAACTGCCGTCGAGGAGCGGGGGTATAGGCATCGTAAATACGTATCGTAAAACTACGAGTAGATTATGTTACCAAAGTCCAGTAATGGCTTTTAGCTATTAATTCATTTGAGGGGCTTAGGGCATCTTGGACATGAGCCCCGTGTAGTTGGGTGTGTTGAACTTGTCTGATAGGCCTAACCTATATTTTCCTCTGAAATGAATTTCGCTCATAAGTAGGCAACCGAAGTTTAAAAAAAAGTGACAGTCAGTCTGAAAGGCTAGACTTTGTATCATTTTAATCGCTACAAATGCTGAAAAATGCTAGAAAGGCTGAAGGCTTCTCGCTTCCCTCGAAGCCAAGGACTCTTCACATGTTAGAAAATTATCTGCATAATACTTATCTTGCTCATCTTGTTTCAAATTACTCGCGAACGGCAAGTGCAAACCAAGGGCAATGCAAGGTCTAGCACGCGGGATGCCGCCCGCTCATCAGAGCGCGCGGGGACGTGCCCCTTACATCCAGTCTAAAAACACTTATAGTGGGCGATGTATTGAAGATAGAGATATGCTCTCGCGGACTTTTTTTTGTAGAACTTTTCATGCTGACCAATTCTTACGCTCATAGTATATTGATATTTTTAACGGTTTGCCCAGCGCAAGTTGAAGAAGCGCACGGACGCCAAGTTTGTTTTCGACTTTTTCAACTGAAATCGTTACTGCTTGGCCTCCTTTGATCATACATACATTATTTTCTACAGAATCTTTCCTCGATATATCCTTTACAGAATGGTGAAAACCGCATCAAAATCCATCCAGTGGTTCTCGAGATTACCCGTGACATCCAAGAATCGGGGATTTTTGTCTTATACTAACGAAGTAGAGGTTGTCGGGGGTACACATGCACCAAGCGGTACTGACGTCACACACCTCAGTGCATCTGGGTGCATTTCGTCCCGTCACCGTAACGTAACGCCAGACCCCAGCGTAACGACGAAGTCGACAAGATCATTTAAAATGATAAAATGTGACCCCCTCCCTCACGTTTGCGAGGAGTTTCACGACCCTGTTAAGGGTGTATTGATTGCAATATTCTTGAATGGAACAAATACAACTTCACTGTTAGAACAAACATGGGAAAGGTCCCTTTACGTTCCTCTTAGTATAATTTGCACCCAACGGCGTAAGAACTATCAATACATAAGCTGTAAAAATCAAGTTGTCTGTATCATCATGCGTGTAGTGGTGACCTTGCTAATTAAGAGTTTGGTCCCCGGTAAGTCACATGACTTTTTTTTCCTTTCTAAAAAGGGTGTGACATATGTTCTTGTTTGATCATACTGCGTATCTCCTTCCCGGACACGGCACGCACTTCCTCCCTTGCGTTTACCACGCATAATGGTCACTTCTCTAGTACAGTAACAAGAGCTAATTGCTCTTTCAAGCGCATAATTGCCATACAACTATGTCGCTTCTCAACACAAGGCATCAAATTCATCACAATTTAAAAACAAGTAGTTCCATGATGAACTAAAGAGCCTGCTTTTCTTAAAATTTAAGATTTATCACAATGGTTAATCTAAGAAATGAACTGTTACATTGGAACTATCAGCGCACGTTAAATCATATTGGCAACAATGTCATGTATGTGTTGCTGATAATTAATCAGAAATATTTTGATCTATTATTGCCTCAATTTTGGATAAAATCCATTTGTTAGTATTTATAAATTAGATCAGCAGGCTTAGAATCATATTGGCAGCACTGGCATGTATCAGTTATTCCAAATTAATCTACCTATAGAATGCCAGATACTATAGGCCTACGTGCGCAAAGTTTAGAACTGTTGGCTTGCATACTGCGTGATATATTGATATTGGGGTAACAAAATATAGAAAGCATTTATTAACAGTTGGCAGCCCTGCTGGCTCTCAATAATACGCATGTTCATATCTGTTATGGTGCACAAAGCACATACGAAATTTGGTTGAAACCCAATGCCGACTTAGAATCAAGTTGGCAACACTGTAATGTATGGGCACCTGAAAATTAATTAATGGAATGTTATAATCTCGTGTGTGCTAATTTTAGGACGGTTTGCATGCATAACTTCTGTGATATCTAACATAGACCTCAGATTTCAATTGAGATTTTTCAGCAGTTGGTAGCACTGATGTAATTTTCAAATATGGCCGTGAGATATTCATGTATAGATCTTTACTCATGCCAAATTTGGTTTTGATAGCTGCAGACGTTTAGGAGTTGATAGGGGAAGGGGACAGACAGACAGACAGACAGACAGACAGACATACAGGGGCACAGACAGGGGCACAGACAGACAGACAGACACACATTTGCCCAGATTAATCTCGTAAGTCTACTTTTCCTGATTTTTAGCCTACTTTTCTCATTTTGCAAAAATGAGAAAAAAGTACACTTATGAGATCGATCCGGCAAAATAGGTGTGTCTGTCTGTCCTACTGTCTGTCTGTCTGTCTGTCTGTCTGTCTGTCTGTCTGTGTGAGTGTGTGTGTGTGTGTGAGTGTGTGTGTCCATGACACTGAATTTCAAGGTTCGCCAGGTATGCAGACAGTTGAATATCGAACGAATATTATTGATTTCGCGGCGTAAATGGCAGAGAGCATATGAGGGGTCACTTGGTTTGGTGACAGGACAACGAACCACTAAAAAAAAAGCGCACAGATCTGAGAATCTTGATTTGACGTGATATTTGAACCGCGTCCAACAAATGATGGATCCGGTCGGTCATAAGCGACATATAATTAACAGATGACCGGACGGACCTTGGATGGTCCTCCGTGCCGGATGCTGAGTTCCTATGAGTGACTTTCAATACAGGGTGGGTCCAGG
This sequence comes from Meconema thalassinum, assembly GCA_946902985.2. NCBI lineage: Eukaryota > Metazoa > Arthropoda > Insecta > Orthoptera > Tettigoniidae > Meconema > Meconema thalassinum. The sequence continues at coordinate 113,707,708 of OX336401.1, forward strand.
CGATATGGTCCACTGTGTCCACCACATGGGAGATAACAGAGGAAGTTCCAACCAACCTCACACGCAAACCAGAACACTTGCTGTTAATGATCTAATGGAGGTGAATAGCGGAAAGATTGTTGGACAAATAAGTAAATTTCACCTCATTAAAAAAAACTTCTCAATTGGTTTATTGCTCTTTTGTGACTATTTTTAAACATGGAATGATAGGCCTACCATCATCATCATTATCACCATCATCAGAGTCGCTGGATGACTCTGACAAAGAAAAATTACGACATATCAAGATTATTTTTTCATGTTTTGTGTTCTGAAATTTCTTTAACATCCCAACTAGCTGATCACGGGAAGATGAAGCGTCTAAATTGGTACGTAGATCACGTAGATAAAACCGTAAAGTGCTATAATAGGCGCAATACATTTATTATTACTTCACTTTTATCGTTGTGGCCACTAGGAACCGACAAGCCTTCATCCTTTCGGAATGGGATTTCTTCCATTCATCCGAGTGAACCGACTTCCTCTTGATGAACCTGAAGGAGTTTTTGTTTCAAAGGGTTTCTGAACAAGATCTGATTCAGAAATTTCAAACTTTAACAAGTCCTTATCCACTTCCACCAGCCAAAGAGGCATCACCTTTAAACCTCGGAAGTATGATAATAGACGGTTGAAGAATCTACTGACTGGCATTCTGAGGAGGTGGGCATAGAATGTTATTCTCCGTTTCTGGATTACACTTGAGATCATTTCAGTGTGGGAGTATATTTCTGAATCACTCCACCTTTGAACTTAAAAACCAAGAATTTTCCTAATGATCTTTATTTCCTTAACTTCAAGTCTCTCGATCGGGCCAGATGCACGGTTTATTAGGTATTCCGCTGCATACAGTGCTTCCGGTCTAATCACAGATTGATAGTGTCTTAACTTTGCATTCCTAGAGATGGACTTTTTTTTAATCGTACAGTTGGTGTGTGAGGTGGAAGGCTGTTTCGAATTTATTAACTCGTGTTGAGATGGCGAACTTCACAGAATTATTTCGTTCAATCCACTCACCAAAATATTTACACTTAGGACCACGCAAATATCACTTCAATTCCTTCTCATCGTTATTTCTACCTTCCACTTCCTCCACATTTCCTTCATTCTTTCAGAGTTTTGCGCCTTTCTCTCCTGGACCATAGAGTTGAATTTGAATTTTGAATTGAATTTTAATTTATTATTTCTCTTACACTGGCCACTGAGGCTACAAAGCCTCTTTATGCAGCTCTCTTCATTCAGAGGGCGGTTAAATACATTAAAATAAATGAAGAAAGAACCTCAACATTCAGTTGATAGAAGTTTTTGTTATTACATCTGTTCACCTTGATCATGATAATTGTATAGCTGATCAGATTACCATGAAGGGAGTGTTTTATCACTCTGATGGGAAGTCCTGAATACTGGTGCAATTGATATTTATTCCAGAGAATACTAGCTGAAAGACGGAATGAACCTTTGCATTTTTCCGTTCTATGATGAGGTATCTGGAGCATTTGTGCAGTGTGTCTATTCGCACGGTTATGCACTGACTGCATGGGAGTTTGTGTGCAGTAAATATAGGACGGAATATTGAATTTTAGAATTTTTATCACAGTCAGAGCCAAGGCATACTGTCTTCGTTCTTTTTGAGTAGTTATTCTCGCAATGAAGAATCCACAGCCTGCTTCCAGTCTACCGACCGGGTGAGAGAATGGAATCAATGAAGCCCCCATCTAGAGAAGAGGATATGAACTGTGCCGGCTGCCGAAGCCTGTCGCACTCCCGTGGGGCACTGAGTAAATGAATGACAGATGAGATGAAATGATAGTGGACAGTGTTGCTGGAATGAAATTGGTGACAGGGAAAAGTGGAGTACCCGGAGAAAAACCTGTCCGCCTCCGCTTTGTCCAGTACAAATCTCACACGGAGTGACATGGATTTGAACCTAGGACCCAGCGGTGAGAGGCCAGCGTTTCGCCACCTAAGCCACGGAGGCTTAGTTATTCTCGCAATACACCCACAAAATCGATTGAACTGCGTCGAGAGTAAGTGGAACACTTTCTGGAAACATGAGCAATAGACAGTAATTGAATCGTTGGCATTCGGCTTCTGAGTTTACAAACAGGAAAGCAATTCAATCACATTCCTCAAAGGAGCTGCTTGCTGGCTGTGCTCAGTCTCCTCAATAGGGCTTCCTTGTCGTTGCTATGACGACCTACCTGCCACCGAGATTATGGTTATTAGCAGGTAGATGCTCAATATATTACACAGGGGCAACGAAGGAACATAATAGCATATTAAAGAGAGTTGCAAATCGCCTTAATGTCCGTCTTATGCTGTATTATTATAAAACCTGTGATGATTGATATGAGTTCCGGTTTCTTTACGACTGAAGGGGAAAAAACACGAGTTCATGAACGGTGAGCAGTTTCTTGTTTGGTCGATGGCATCTGATTACTGAATATTCAGGCTAAACACCGGTTATTTATAATAATAATAATAATAATAATAATAATTCCAAAAGCAACATATGGTCATTCCAAGATTAGGAAACTGAAAAAGCAGGAACGAAAAATTCTCCGGAAGATCTACGGAGCTATCAACAGAAACGGCATTTGGATGTAGATGATGATGATGATAATTGTTGTTTTAAGGGGCCTAACATCTAGGTTATCGGCCCCTGTTTGGATGTAGAGACCTAGTACTTAACTCTATCAAAACACCATTACGATAACAGACGAAATTAGAAAACACAGAGCCAAAATGTACACTCACATCCACAGGATGGCCACCTTCAGATTGCCCAAGAAACAACTCGGTATCATAACACAGAGCAAATGCGGCACAGAATGGCTTAAATACCTACCAGTATAGAGAACTCCACTCCATCTTGCAACAAATGCCGATGAAATGGTGAATTGTACCCAACGATATGATGAACATATGAGACAATAGACTAATATAATAATAATAATAATAATATGGGTTTTATGTCCCTTTTAACTATTGAGGCATTTAGAGACGTCGGGGTGTCGGAATCTTACCCCTATGGGGATCTTTAACGTGACAGTAAGTCTACGGACACGGCTACCTTGCATTTGCGCACCTTCATTAATGCCAACTGACTGGGCCAGGAATTGATCCCGCAACCTTGGGAGCAGCAGGCCAAAATGTTACCACCGAGCCATGCAGCCATACAATAATAATAATAATAATAATAATAATAATAATAATATCTGTTCCGAATGACCATAATATCTACCATAAATACAGAGAGAAGACTGATAAATATACTCCTCTCGCTATGGAGGTGGCTAGAATTTGGAGACAAAAAAATTGACGATCCTTCCTTTCCTCCTTTCTCCCACTGGCCTGACACCTAAATCCTTTTCAGTAAATCTAACCGCACTAAATCTTCCCATATACACCTACATTATTGCACAAAAGGCTGCAGTTCTGAAGACTGCAACATTGTTAGAGGATTTTTGAATACTCACTAGGATTTTCTTGGACCCTCTTGTGAAAAAGAGACGTGGTAGTTAACATTACAAAAAATAAAAACCATCAAACGTCTAAGTTATATACCTAGGAAGTTTGAAAATGTATGCTAAAGGCTTTATTCATTTTCTTGTACGTAATGTACTGATAGGAGTCATGTTACCAACTGTAAATTGAGTAAATAAACAAAATAATAATAATAATAATAATTAGAACTAGCTGAACAATTCGAGAATACTCGCACATTTATAGTATGCGGGCTCGACGCGACACAGTTCTGACAGGGGCAATCGTATTGTTTATTTGTTTAAGCACACTTCTTAAACAAACAAATAAGTTCCAACGTTCGCCGTTGAGTGTCAGTAACAGTGGCGTAAGTTAGCCAAAGTTGGAACTACTTCAAATTGAACTTGTTTCGGAGCCTACGGGCTTTGAATAGAAATGCCCTGCCATGGCCATTGGCATTCATATATGATAATAATATCTGTTAATTTCATCACTGTCTTGCTAGTGCCAGTGTTGGTTTGTTAGTTCCTTAGAGCGGCAGATGACCTCGTAGTTCCGCCCCTTAAAACAATAACTATTTAACTTAGTTCCTTAGTTTAGGGGCTGGGACAACGCGGTCATGTAGCCCCGTGTACTTTGGGTGTGTGTAGAATTTGTCTGATAACCGGTGTTAATTGTGTGTTATCTGTGATTCAGGTAGAAGGACTGCAGACGATTGATTTTTTTTCAAGTAGTTCCTACTTTTGCTATCAAATGCTACTGTCCACGACACCTAGCTGTGGACGTGGCTACTAAATGCCATCGCAGTCAGCACCTGGCGACGAACGTTGGAACTAATATAGCGTTATCAAACTAACCTACAAAGTTTAGCTTCCTCAAGTGTAGTTAGTGGAAGGTTCTTAGCTTCCACAAGTGTAGTCAGAGGAAGGTTCTTTTTCATGCCATAAATCTATGAGTGGGAGTGAAGATTCAAGGAGAAATAATTTCAACTCTGAGATTTGCTGATGACATCGTCATCTTGGCCCACACGCCTGAGGATTTGAATGAGTTTTTGAATGCTATGGACTCCGTCTTGAGGAAAGAATTCATAAATGTAAAACAACAATATTGGAATGCAGCCCCAATAAATCAGAAATATCTATGGACATCAAATTGGTAAGGGAGAAACTAAAGGAAGTAGGAGACTTCTGTTACTTAGGAAGCAAAATAACCAGTGATGGACGAAGCAAAGAGGATATAAAAAGTAGGTTGGCTCAGGCAAGGAAATCATTTCTACAGAAAAGGAATCTGTTGACATCGAATATAGATTTAGGTATTAGGAAGATATTTTTGAAAACCTTTGTCTGGAGCGTCACACTCTATGCAAGTGAAACTTGGACTAATGGTGCAACAGAAAACAGGAGAATTGAAGCGTTTGAAATGTGGTGTTACAGGAGAATGATGAAGATCAGATGGGTAGATAGGGTTACAAACGAAGAGGTATTAAGACGAGTGGGAGAGGAGAGATGTTTCTGGCGAATGCTAATGAAGAGAAGAGATAGATTGGTAGGACACATACTAAGACACCTAGGAATAGCAAGCTTAGTTATGGTAGGAAGGGTCGAGGACAAGAACTGTAGGGGTAGACCAAGGTTAGAATATGTTTAACAGATTGCCTCGGATGAAGCCTCCGTGGCTTAGGCGGCAGCACGCCGGCCTCTCACCGCTGGGTCCGTGGTTCAAATCCCGGTCACTCCATGTGAGATCTGTGCTGGACAAAACGGAGGCAGACAGGTTTTTCTCCGGGTTCTCCGGTTTTCCCTGTCACAATTTCATTCCAGCAACACTCTCCACCATCATTTCATTTCCTCTGTCATTCATTTAATCATTGCCCCAGAGGAGTGCGTCAGGCCTCGGCAGCCGGCACAGTTCATATCCTCGCCGCTAGATGGGGGCTTCATTCATTCCATTCCTGACCCGGTCGGAGACTGGAAGCAGGCTGTGGATTTTCCTTTCATTGCCTCGGATGTAGGGTGTGGTAGCTATGTAGAGATGAAACGATTAGCTCAAGACAGGGAGGCATGGAGAGCTGCATCAAACCAGTCAAAGGACTGAAGACTCAAACAACAACAACAACAACAACAACAAATTTATGCCATGGGACCGCCGGCTTTACTTCCCCTCCGAAGGAAGGTATACTGAGGGATTTTTAACGCTCTTAAAAAATCCGACGACTTCGACCGGGTTTGAACTCATGATCTTGGGCATGGAAGCTCAGCATTCTATCAACCACGCCACCGAAGCCGCATAATATCAGTGTAAGAGCTTTGCAAACCTGTCTATTGGACTTCACTGCAACAAAAATTGATCATTTGAAACCCCAAGCTCAAGAACACTCATCAAATGCTAGCATTGGACACTAAATTTGAGCCGTCCAGTAGCAAAACTCGTTTAATCCACTTGTGAATAAGGATCATGTCATACAATTATTTATTTATTTACTTTATTTTATTATACTTTATTTTATGTTACTTTAATTTTATTTTGTTTTATTTTGTTTTATTTCGTTTTATTATGTATAATTTAATTTAATTTTATATTGTTTTATTTTGATTTTGTTTTATTTTATTTCGTTTTATTTTGTTTTAATTTGCTTTATTTAATTTGTGTTTTGTTTTAATTTAGGCTACTTTGTTTTGTTTATTTTGTTTTATTTTGATTTTGTTTATTTTGTTTTATTTTGATTTTGTTTTATTTGATTTTGTTTAGTTTTATTTTGATTTTCCAGAAAACAAACCTAAAACCAAAAACCAAAAATACGAAGCAAAAAGAAAAATTCAAAAACAAAAGCATAAGCAGGAAACAAAAAAAAAAGAAACAAAACCAATACCTAAAAGAAAAGCAGAAAACAAACACAAAACCAAGAAAGAAAAGAAAAAAGTAAAATTCAAAAGCAAAAGTACAAACCAAACAAAAAACACAAAAACCAAAAAACCAAAAACACAAAGCAAAAAGAAAAAAGGATTCCGTGAGCTGTGAACTTCACGTGGATAAGACAATGCTGTTGCTGTGGTGATGGTGTATCTTTGCTATACCTTGCTATACTTAGAACGTGAAACAAGCGAGCCTCATTCAGCAGGGATTACTGGATGATGTATGGCGCTGCATCTTTGTAAGTATCATCTCTACTTAGTATAAAACAAAGTCCCCGACTCTTGGATGTTACGGGTAATCTCGAGAACCACTCGATGCATTTTGATGTGGTTTTTACCATTCTGTAAAGGATATCTCGAGGAAGGTTTCTGTAGAAAATAATTCATTTATGATCGAAGGAATCCAAGCAGTAACTATTTCAGAGAAAAAGTCGAAAAAAAAAACCTGGCATCCGTGCGCTTTTTAAGCTTACGCTCGGCAAACCGTTAGAAATATCAATATTCTGTGAGTGTAAGGATTGTTCAGCAAGAAATGTTCTACAAAAAGTCCCATAGAGCATACCTCTATGTTCAATACATCGCCTACTGTAAGGGTTTTTAGATTGGAGGAAGGGGTATTTGTGTTTCATGCACCTCGCCATTCTTAAATTACGTCTGACAAGAATTCGTTGCACAGCATCTCCATGATAATATAACTAATAGTCCAGTCAGTGATATTAACACATCATGCCGATACGTAAAACGGATATAGCTCGTAGTTCATTGACATCTAAAAAGAAACGCTTAAGGATCACGTAATGCATTCATAACTGTTCCCAGGCGAAGCCGGTGGGTTGCTAGTGCCTAGATAAATAAGGCGGACTTCCCAGATCCATGGCTTGAGTCAAGTTATAGCCAACACGCCTTTTCAAGATTCAGTACCGTAACTCGGCGGGAAACAACAGATTAATAATAATGTTATTGGTTTTACGTCGCTTTTAACTACTGAGACGTTTAGAGACGCTTTTAACTACTGAGACGTTTAGAGACGCCACCGGATTGCCGGAATAAATTTTGCTCTGAAGGGGATCTTAAACGTGCCAGTAAATGTACAGGCACGGTTCCCTCGCATTAGCACCCTCAAATGCAAACTGACTGCACCGGGATTCGATCCTGCAACCTTCGGACAAGTCTGTGAGTACGCTCGCCAAGCCACATGCCGTGGGAACGCGGCTTAATGCGGAGTCGGCAAAGTCTGCCCTACATGCCTTCCCTCTTGCTCCACACTCGCCTTGACGCGCTGGTAGGCAGATGTAAGCAGTTGACAGCACCCTCACTTCAGAACGGCTAAGACTCGTTAGACGGGTAATTACTATTTAATTTTTAATTATAAGTGAAAATGACGATAATAGTCTTAAACCAAACAGAAGATGGTGTCCGCGCACACGTGAGACAAAGAGAGAGCACAGATATTCGGGAGCCAATTGGTAGCGCCTGTAACGACATAATGATTGTGTTACGGTCAGTGTTATCTACATCCAGACATCTCACTGGCCACTGGCTCATCTCAAGCAACAATTTGCCGCTATTACTGCATGAACAAAACAAACTTCCATCGTCTTCACGAAACATCTACTGCAATGTGGATTTTAAATTAATCCAACCCCTTTACCTTGATAACTGATCTCTACAGCTTCAATAACCAGATTAGGCTCCACAAACTGTAGTAGCTACGTTATACTTACCGTTGTGTTTAGACTTTATTCTTTTGACTGGTTTGATGCAATTCTCCATTCCTCCCTGTCCTGAGCTAATCGCTTTATCTCGAAAACTCAATGCGCAGCTCAAAAAACTAATCTGCGCAGCTCAAAAACCCAATGCGCATGCACTTACCGAGTTTCATTGAAATCGCTTCGGCCGTTTAGATTTTATTTGGGGGGTGGCACACACACACACACACACACACACACACGGACAAAAGGTGATCTCACAAACCTTTTTTTTTTTTCATAAATGAAAATAGGCTGAAAATTAAAGTATCTAGGTGCAGAGTTTTTGTTTTTCCGTAATTTTTGTTTTATTAATTTTCGGTCTTTTCAATTTAGGCGTTAATTCTAATGAACTTACTATATTTAAAGAGAATAAAATAGGGCGATTAGAAATTATGCTGTTATTTAGATAGCCGACGATTCACTGTTTACTCCTGCAGCATTTAACTTATTTCATGTTTTTCTGTGCTAATAAATGTACGTTTTTACTTGGAAAAACTAGTTTAATCTCAATCTTTATTTTTTTCCTGTTATAAAATTCAAAGCAAATGTGGTAGATATTATTTCCTACACCATTTTGGATTAGGCGGATTTTCGGATTAGTGGGGTTTGGATTAGCGGAACTTTTGAGAAATGTACTTGACTCAACTTTGTGACCTTGAAGAGATGTTTATTTCCTCGCTATTGTTACCTACTGTTAGCACTGTTTGACAATTGACTGTCAGTACAGTGTGTTTACAGCGGTAAGTGTTTGTTGAGTGGTGCGTGCTACCCTCGTGTTATTCATAATCCGAAGTGAAGTGTTGCGTTGAGATACTATTGCTACTCATAATGAATTTAGTCAGAAATTATGGGTCGAGTGAAGAAGTTCAGAAAAGACTCTTTACTGGAAACTATCGTACTAGTTTCAAGGTCAGAGATTCTATTGAGGTTATGCCTTCAGATATAGACACCGCACCTTTGTACATCCAGCAATGTAAGTGAAACACACCCCACCAAGTTCATCTAGAACGAAATAAAAGTGCTCTAAAAATATATATTTGACTTTAAAGTACACCCTTGAATAATGAAACATTCTGTATATTATCTAGATATGTTTTAATAACTAATTAATACATAAAGTTTTAATAAACGAAGTGTTAAATTGTGAGCGTAGAACTTACCTTTGACGATATTTAGCCTAAGTTGTTCTTTTTCCCAAGAGGCGAAGGAAGCCTTGAGGGCTTCCGTCATCTTCTTGTTGGTCCCCGGCGTGAGAGGGGGTACCTGCGTCGGGATATCTGTGGAAAAGACAAGATTTTGCGTCATTATACACAAGTCTGGACACTAGCCATAACGTAGTTATAGTCTCCGTTACAATCATAGTTACTTTGTATACAATTACCAAGGTACTTAATACTATTTTAGTCACTTAGTTATTGTAGTTTTAAGGGGCGGAACAGCGTGTTCATCTACCCCTTTTAACAAAGATAAATATATACAAATTTCAATGAATATAAAAAATTAGAAGTGGATACCTAAATATGATTTTTAATGCTTAAAATTATTGAAACAAAACAAATAAATACAACTAATAATTGTTCAATAATAAACAAAAATTCAGAATGTAAAAGAAGAAAAAGTTATTTGAGTAAATACAATATACACTGGAAAATGTTTAGATTTCTGGCCCTAACCCACTCTCATTCATAAAGCGGACGACGAGATCAGCAGCCACCACGTCATCGGTACAGGTAACGCGTATCACCGGTTCTAAGTTTGAACCCTGTAGCACTCCAGTGAGGTATCCCACGTCAGGGATATAATTATAATGCAGGAAAGGTGTGAAATGGCTAGTAAAGGTGGTAGTGTTGTTTCGTCTGAGGGGCTTGGACATGTGTTCATAAAGCCCCGTGTACTTGGGTGTGTGAAGCATTTGTCTCAAATCCTGTGTTATTGTGGTATATGTCTAGTGTGTGTATTTGTAATTCAGGCGAGGATTGGGACGGAGGTGTCCGTGGCTTTATGTTGGGAACTATCCCAGAATTTGCCTGGAGTAGAAATGGCAAACCACGGAAATCCACTTCCAGGACGACAGAGATAGTAATCGAACCCACCTCTACTCAGGTTTGCCTCACGAGGCTAAGTGTACCCCGTTGTAGCCCTGTTGTTTCCATTGAGTTGCTTGGAAATCGTGATCATTAAACCTCCGTATACTTGGGAGTGTGAAGAATTTGCCTGAAAACCTGTCATTGTGGTGTCCGAAGAAGTGTGAGTATTTGCTATTCAGGTGAGGTTTGGGAAGGAGGCGGCCGAGGCCTTAAGTTGGGAACCACCGCGGCATTTGCCTGGCGTATAAATAGGGAAACCACGGAAAACCACTTCCAGGATGGCTGAATTGGGAATCAAAGCCACCTCTTCTCAGTTAAAACTGCTTCGGTGGCATAGTTGGTAGCAAGCTGAACTGCTGTGCCCAAGATAGCGGGTTCAAACTCGGCCGAAGTCGTCGGATTTTTTTAAGAGCGTTAAAATCCTTCAGTATGCCTTCCTTCGGAGAGGAAGTAAAGCCGGCGGTCCCATGTCATAGATTTATGGTATGTTTATAAAAGATCCTTCCACAGACTAAACTTGTGTGAAGCTAAATTTCTAGGTGAAATTTCGTTGGAACGCTCTATCAAAGTTACAACGTTCACCACTAGGTATCGGTGTCATCTGGTAGCGAAAGTTGGAACTACTTAAAATTGAACGGAACTTTTAGCTACAGCCTCTGGCGAGCCGAACATGTCCTCGGAAACTCCCGGCACTAAAATCCATACGATAAATTAATAAATAATTCTCAGTTTTGCCTGAGGAGGCTAAGGGTACCCCGTTCCAGCCCTCCGGACATGAATTAAAATGTCTTGGCAGAGCTGGGGATCGAACCCAGTCGTATGGGGGCGACAACCAAGTAAGCTATAGTGAAGGAGTCTGGCGGTAGTGCTTATTGTTTTCTAAAGGGGGCAGAATATCGAAGTAACGTGCCTCTTGTAAGTACAAGGGACGGATACGGGTAGTAGCAGCAGACAGCTCAAGTAACTCGAGCGGAAGGAGGGGCGCTCGTTTCGCAACGGATCGGTGCTCTCCCAAAATGTTTACCAAGTCGAGTCGTTATGAGCAAGGTCAGTGGGCTGCTGGCAGACATTACGCTCGCCAACAAAAACATATTTTTTTTGAATATTCCCTTCATTTCATCAGTCAAATCTTACTAACTTTAGATTGAGAAAACCGAATATTACAAAGAAAAAGTGATATAGCCTACTATTGAATCGGCCGTAGCTGAAAAGTATTAACTTAAGTCAGTTTTCACTACTTTTCAGTCAATGACAGAACAGAACTTAAACACACTATAGCTTATTTGTCATCTATGTTGTGAAGCATCTATTCAGGTTATATTTGTAATAGCGAAATATCAATTTAATTTAATAAACATAGCCTATTTTCCAAATCAATTTGGCAAACGTGACTTAATGCCTTTCAACTCCGTGGTCAGATTGGTGCGGCATAAAGCCATCCAGGATGAATATTTCATATTACATTTTATTTTTAAATGGATTTGTAACATTAAAACCACCTAAACGCTGTAACACGCGGGAATCTTGCAGTGGGGCCAACATTAAGTACGGAATACGGCGCTGAAAGGCAGCAAGCCATGACTTAATGCTTTTCTCCTCTTAAACAGAAAGCTGACAATTCTTTCCTATGCCGTTCCAAGGCCCTTGGGTCAATACTTCAGTATATTAATTCTTAAAAAAATACGATTTTTGACTTAATGGCACACGGCTCCGACCTATTCAATTGGTAGGGTTAGTTATATTTAGCGTTTTGAAATAAGAATTTCAGGATTTTGATTTGCAGCTTTTATAAATTTGCAATTTAGCATTTTATAGAATTTTGAAAAGAAAAACAATTTGGGTTAAATGTGACAAATAATTAATGTCTTTTGAAATGACATCAATGTGAAATAAAAATCACATTTGTAAAAGGTTAATATTGAGATAAAATGCACGAGGTCAATTGTGTATTTATTGTAAAAATTAGGTTAAAGTAACCCAGAAGAAAATTGTTACAGGCTAAAGTACTTAAACAGATCCGACAACTTCGGCCGGATTTGAAACCGCGATCTTGGGCATAGCAGTTCAGCTTACTACCAACTACGCCACCGAAGAAATGTCGAACAGTGCCATCAGTTGGCAAGCGAATGGCGACAGTGTTCTGGGACACAAAGGGCATCATCCTCATTCACTGGCTGGAATTGGGGGCCACAATTAAAAGTGCAGCATATGTGGCAACCCTTAAGCGCTTACGTCATGCTATTCGAAATAAGCGGCCAGGAAAATGGGCTAAAGGTGAGCTTCTGCAACATAACAATGCCCCCCTCCATTCTAGCCGAGAAACCACCGCTGCCATTGACCAAATTGTATTCACGGTGCTGCCACATCCACCATACTCTCCCGACTTGGCACCAAGTGATTATCACCTGTTCGGGAACATGAAGAAACCTCTGCGAGGTCGCTGTCAAGAAATGGGTACGCAGCACCCCAAAATAATGGTTTCAGGAAGATCTGGAGAGACTGACACATCGATGGCAAAAGTGCATAAAGTTACAAGGAGATTATGTTGAGAAGGTGGACGTAACAATGATGTGTAATGTACTTCATTTGGGTAGAAAAAAATAAAGTGTAAAAATATATAGGCCCTTGTGCACCCCTCGTACAAAAGTGTTCCATTACAATCATGTGTTATTGAGTCTTTTTTAACCTACTTATCCCGGCCATGTTGGACCGACCGTAGCAATCCAAGTGATAATTTGGGTTGCCAATAGACGGAAGTGTTTTATTTTAAAGGGGCTCAGAAATACTGAACATCATCAAATATTAAAAATGTAATTTTTTAAATGTCATATTCCTATTCAAAATTTTTTGAACTTACTCCCCTCTGTAAGTCCTTGAAGTTTATAACTGGAATTGTTTTAAAACACCCTGTCCAAGAAGGTGATTGCCCCCTAATAAGAGCCCACCCTCACAGGCACATTGTCGCGAGCCCGTGCCGGCCCGCGCCCCACTGACAGCTGTCCGGCGTTCTTCACCTGTCTCCACTGTGCAGCCGTTGGTTACCTTGGTAACGAATAGTAGCATGGCTCAAGGTGAAAGCATCTGCTATCGTATGCTACTAATAAGTACTACTGTGACGAAGTGTACTGGAGCTCTACCCTGGAGAGGTTCATTTGCGTGCTAATAAAGATATCGATCCCGATCTCTGCTACTTGAACACCCTTAATTGCGGTCTGCCGACGCTGGTATTCGATCAGAGTATGAGTGCATTTACTGCTTGGCCTCCTTTGGTCATAAATGAATGATTTTCTATAGAAATCGTCCTCGAGAAGTCCTTTACAGAATGGTGAAAACCGCATCAAATTGATCCGGTGGTTCTCGAGATTACTTGTTACATCCAAGAATCAGAGACTTGGTTTTATACATGGTGGCCATCAAATCGGTCAACGATTTTCCAGAGTTTTCCAGGAATTTTCCAGGAGTAATTCTCATTTTATCCAGACTTAAAAATAAGCGCGAGTTTCGGGGGGGGGGGGGGGTTATCGGTTGCCTACTTCAAAACCAATATAAAGCAGTTTTGTTTGGTTTACTTCTACAGATGTTGACAAAAATTAGTGGCGATTGCGTTATTGATACGCAAGCCTACACATAAATGATTTAATTGTTGTTTTAAAAAAGCCTTTGTGACTGAAATATCCGCATAAAAAAAGAGAAAAGAATGCCACCTGCAATTTTATTGCGGTGAAGTTCTCTATACTCAATATGTTTTACAAAAATACTATTGCGTGTTCTTCCACACAGAAACAGGTAGCCTGAGGAAATTTCTTTCGTTAACGATAGAGTGCTCACCCAAAACTGCAGCGGGAGTATGGTTTAAGATGGAAAGATTTTAATAATTAATTAGCAGTGGCTATTTTCCAGGAGTTTTCAAATGGTTTATCATTTTTCCAGGAGTTTTCCAGTAGTTTTCCAGACCTAATACAAATCCAGGAGTTTTCCAGGATTTCCAGGTTTTCCAGGAGTAGTGGCCACCATGTATACAATTTTGTCATGTAATAGACCTGCATGTGTCATGATATATCTTTTAGCATCATACATCGTACGTTCCACCCTTTAAAAGCCTCCATTTGCTAATACGAAAATCGAACCCTTGTTCTTTGGCATATTCACCTTCATTATATCTTGAACTCTTAGACAAGGTAGGCTTTAAGTTCTTAATTGCTAGGCCGAAGAGAGTCTTCGAGGTAGCTAGAATTAGATTTTTAGAACAAAGTTCAATGATATAATTGATTTCGAAGGTTTTAGGGGAAGTAACAGAGAGAGTGGAATCTCCTTCATCCCTTCCTACACCAGAATCCCCTTCTAGTAGCGAGGGTGAAGGGAAAGGGTTTGGCGAGGGGAATCGTTGATACGAAGCATGTTGTAATTTAGCAACCACAAGCAAAAGGTCTTGCATTAATAATTCCAAAGCAGAGAGTAAGCTTACTGGGCCATACGCGTGTACTGTAGCAAAGGGAGATGAAGAGGAAAGGTAGAGCACGGAAACGTTCTTAACGTGGTTGTTTACTTTTAGGTGTTTTGCGATATCGTGGTCATGTAGCCACGTGCACTTGCATGAGTTAATTCATTATAAGAACAAAATAATGTTCACTTCGATCGCATGATAAGGACACAAAAAATAATAACTTAATCTTAAAAATTCGAACAGCCACCATCTTGAGGTTATGAAAACAATTGAATTTAACTCAATTAAATTACATTAAATGCCAGTAGATTTAAACTTGTATAGGCTAAACATTTACCGTACCAAGTATCACTGCGCTCGGATTATTAAAACGCATCGGTGGCGAGCCATCGACACTACAGATCAGTTGAAATTAATTTCAAATAAAGCGGAATGTCACCGAGATACAGAGGTTTTCATTTTTAGTGGAAACTGAAAGAACATCCCATATCCTCTCACATTTTTCATAATTCAACTTCACTTCTTATTTGTTTTACATGTACTTTCTTTATAAGAAATAAATTTGGCAAAATAACTATATTGCTTTCCCTCAATTGGGGTGTTTTAAGTATTTATTTTTAATGTTGAAAGTTTAAATTTGCTCTCCTGAAAAATTTAGAGAATGTGACTTACCCCGTTTTTCCCGTGGAGTCTTCAATTGCACTGGTCAACAGCATTTTTGTTACAAAGAAAGCGAATGGTGTTCTTAGATAAGTAGGTCTAGTGGGTGCTGAATTCGTAAATAAAAACAGTTTTTGTCTATCGGGCTCAGTTTTCATTATGTTATCCTCCATCTTAAAATACTGTTACGGCTGTGAGTTCGTTTCATCGCTCGCTGCATGAGTCAAAACTGCCCCAGGGCTGGACTGCTCTCCCTCGGTGTATTGCATGCGCGTTACGCAACGGACTGCGAAGTGAAAGGGATGGTCCAGAATCTTCGTGACACCACCAGCGAAGGAAATGTCGAGAAGCCGTGTGTCCTGGACGATTCTGGAATTTATTGAGTCACCAGCCTGCTATATAAGCGGCTTCAACAGTGAGGGGACCGAGTTTTCTGTTGTTGTGTTTTACGAGCTAGTGCGAGCGATTATCTTGTGCGACAGAAGTGTGGTGACGAAGTGCTGTGCGAGTTACGAAATCCAGTGACATTGTTTCTCCAGCTTGTGGACAGCGAAATAGCCTGCAGCAAGTGATCGTAAGTAATTGTGGTCGGTGAACATAAAGGAGAGGAGCAGGTAGTTTCTGTCAAGGCCACCGTACTCATTAGGACGGATTAACTTCTGTGATCTGTTGACAAGTGGAAGGGCCAAGAGCGCTCAAGGAAGAGACTTGAGGAAACTGGAGTAAGGCTCCTAATTGCTTGTATTTGCTGATTAGTGTGATTTTCTGGCCACAATAAAGTTAATTGTTTCTTTAAGCAGTAATTGGTGTTGTGCTTCCTACCCACCGTAATCCAGTTAATAAAAGTGCCACTAGGGGGGGGGGGGTGGCACGTAACAATACCTTGAAAATGCTGTATTTTTGGTTACGTTGGTATTGCATAATTAATTTTCTTTCAGTTTTCTTTTGCGGATTTAATTGTTGGAAAACTAGCGAAATATATGATATAAAAGGACGCTCATTCATTATCCTTAGTTCCGAAACCCACCGCCAGGGTACGAATGAGGCAGAAGAGTCTGCTCTAACGCATTGCAGAACGTTGGTGATTGTTGCGTTGTTCATTGTTGATTCACTTTTCTTTACTCTAATTTAGCTCATTTATCTCTTCTCTGATTGAAGCCTCCGTGGCTTAGGCGGCAGCACGCCGGCCTCTCACCGCTGGGTCCGTGGTTCAACTCCCGGTCACTCCATGTGAGATCTGTGCTGGACAAAACGGAGGCAGACAGGTTTTTCTCCGGGTACTCCGGTTTTCCCTGTCAAAATTACTTTCCAGCAACACTCTCCACTATCATTTCATTTCATCTGTCATTCATTTAATCATTGCCCCAGAGGAGCGAG
Source organism: Meconema thalassinum (assembly GCA_946902985.2). Lineage (NCBI taxonomy): Eukaryota > Metazoa > Arthropoda > Insecta > Orthoptera > Tettigoniidae > Meconema > Meconema thalassinum. The sequence continues at coordinate 113,724,461 of OX336401.1, forward strand.
TCAGGCCTCGGCAGCCGGCACGGTCCATTTCCTCGCCGCTAGATGGGGGGGGCTTCATTCATTCCGTTCCTGACCCGGTCGGAGACTGGAAGCAGGCTGCGGATTTTCATTTTCATCTCTTCTCTGATTAATTTGTGTACTAACACAGCTGAAGCAAGCATTTACAAAACCCATTATAACATGGAAACTGAGGCCGATGCATACATTCTAAGATTAGATCTGGATTCAGGGACACATTATCTTCCAGAAACAGTTTTTTGTTGTTTTTGTAACTGAAAAAAAGTTTTTTTTTGTAGACCAGTGTTCTTAGTACTCCTTTTCCGCACAAGAAACTAAACTTTCTGACAACCCGAAGAAATTCCGGACGGTTGGTAGAGTAATGGTCATCATCATCATCATCATCATCATCATCATCATCATCATCATCAAAGTCCCACTCCAGTCACCCGGGTGTGGTTTACAAGCCTCTTCCACTCCTTTCTGTCCTTCCATTTTTCCTGTTCCATCACTTCTGCCACATCCAATCCAGCTTCCCCAATGTCCTTCAAAATTTGGTCCAACCACCTTCTTCTCGGTCTTCCAACTGGTCTCTTTCCCTTGACTTCTCTTTCTAATTCCCTTCTTGCTACTCTTTCTTTACCCATTCTTTTTACATGTCCGAACCAACGTAACCTTGCTTTCTGTATCTTCTGATTTAACGGTTCCATATTTAACTCTTCTCTGATTTTAATATTTTGAATTCTATCCCTTCTTGTCTTTTTAACTGAAGTTCTTAAACATTTCATTTCTACAGCTTGTATCTTACTATTTTGCTTTTTATTCGTTATCAGTTTTTTTTAGCCGGGAGTGTCCGAGGACATGTTCGGCTCACCAGTTTTGTAGCTACTTCTAGGCGGACACCCATGGGATGAGCTACAAGTACCGTCACGTGTAGAGTGTTGTCTAGTGAGGAAAGTTTGAATGTAAGGACGTGGAGTTGGAAGGTAGCGGCTGTGGCCTATAGTTAGGGACCAACCCCGGCATTTGCCTGGAAGGAAGATGGGAAACCACAGAAGACCATCTTCAAGGTTGCCGGCGGGGGGGATTCGATCCTCCTCGCCTCCCGGATGTGAGCGACTGCCTGCAGCCACGCCGAAACAACCACGGCTAACTCACCCGGTTTCGTTGCCAGTGTTTCCAGTCCATATATTAACAATTGGTATGAAATACTGTTTATATAATGTTAATTTCGTTCTCTTGGGTACTTTGTCAGCCCATAAATGTTCTCTGACTTAGTGATAAAATGTGGTACCTTTACTTAGTCTGTTATTAATTTCAATGTTGATGGATGTTGTTGTTTGAGCCTTCAGTCTTTTGACTGGTTTGATGCAGCTCTCCATGTCTCCCTGTCTTGAGCTAATCGTTTCATCTCTACATAGCTACCACACCCTACATCCGAAGCAATCTGTTTAATATATTCTAACCTTGGTCTACCCCTACTGTTCTTGTCCTCAACCCTTCCTTCCACAACTAAGCTTGCTATTCTTGGGTGTCTTAGTATTTGTCCTACTAACCTATCTCTTCTCTTCATTAGCAGTCACCAGAAACATCTCTCCTCTCCCACTCGTCTTAATACCTCTTCGTTTGTAACCCTATCCACCCATCTGATCTTCATCATTCTCCTGTAACACCACATTTTAAATGCTTCAATTCTCCTCTTTTCTGCTGCACCAATAGTCCAAGTTTCACTTCCATAGAGCGCCACGCTCCAGACAAAGGCTTTCAAAAATTACTTCCTAATACCTAAATCTATATTCGATGTCAACAGATTCCTTTTTTGTAGAAAGGCTTTCCTTGCGTGAGCCAACCTACTTTTATATCGTCTTTGCTTCGTCCATCACTGGTTATTTTGCTTCCCAAGTAACAGAAGTCTCCTTCTTCCTTCAGATTTTCACCTGCCAATTTGATGTCCATAGAGGTTTCTGATTTATTTCGGCTGCATTCCAGTATTTTTTTGTTTTACATTTATTAATTTTCATCATGTATTCATTCCGTAAGACGGAGTCCATAGCATTTAAAATCTCATTCAAATCCTCAGGCTTGTCGGCCAAGATGACGATGTCATCAGCAAATCTCAGAGTTGAAATTATTTCTCCTAGAATCTTCACTCCCACTTAAAATTTTTCTCCAATTTCCTTCATTGCTTGTTCAATGTAAAGATTGAAAAGTATGGGTGATAAGGTGCAGCCTTGCCTTACACCTTTCTGAATACCAGCTTCTCTCTCATGTTGATGGATAAATAACGCAATTTTCTTTCTTTCTTTCTTTCTTTCTTTCTTTCTTTCCTTTCTTTCTTTCTTCTTTTTGTAAGTTGGATCGTTTTTGTGCAATCGAGTCCCCTTCCTCATATCTAGTGTTCGTGCGGCAAATTACAGCAGAAACGAAGAGGTGAGGTGAGGTGAGGTGAAGTGAGGCGGTGGCTTGCGGCCGGGCCTGGTAGGTCAGCAGAGAGAAGACTTTTTAAATGTGTGTGTGTGTGATGTGAGAGCAGCTGGTAGGCACGTGCCTCAGCCACGACAGGTGGGGGGAATACACTCCTCTCACCTGGCAACGGCTAATAACAAGAAAGAGAACCATAATTTTTGTTACGTCTACCACCACTAATACTTCTTACAAAGAATTGTATTGTCGAAGAGAGTGGGGGATTAAAAATTCCACTCGGTCTTTTTTCTTCTTTATCTTCTTATCTTATATTTGTTTTTACATTCTACAGTAACGGCCAAACATTCTTAAGACAAGGCAAGGAAGGCATTTCTACAGAAAAGGAATCTCTTGACATCGAATATTGATTTAGGTATTAGAAAGTCATTTTTGAAGGCCTTTGTCTGGAGCGTGGCGCTCTATGGAAGTGAAACTTGGACTATTGGTGCAGCAGAAAAGAGGAGAATTGAAGCGTTTGAAATGAAGTGTTACAGGAGAATGATGAAGATCAGATGGGTGGATAGGGTTACAAACGAATAGGTATTAAGACGAGTGGGGGAGGAGAGATGTTTCTGACGACTACTAACCCAGGAATAGCAAGCTTAGTTATGGAAGGAAGGGTCGAGGACAAGAATTGTAGGGGTAGACCAAGGTTTGAATATGTTAAACAGATTGTCTCGGATGTAGGGTGTGGTAGCTAAGTAGAGATGAAACGATTAGCTCAGGACAGGGAGGCATGGAGCACTGCATCAAACCAGTAAAAAACTGAAGACTCAAACAATAACAACAACAACAACAAAATAAATACAGAAATAAGTTTGTGGAACAAGTCACCATTTGTGCTGAACTTTTCAGAAACATGTATTCATTTATGAGCTTTAAAGTGAAGTTCACTACCACTGTGGCGGTCCGGGCACGGTCACCAAGAGCCCGCTGATGAACCTGACTTGGTGTACATAGCCAAGCACTGCACGAGACACGGCAGGAACCTGGAAGAATTGCTGAGTTTTGCCTAAAACTCGTTATTGTTTCCTTCGTAAAAGAAAGGACACTAAAATGTCAATAAAAATACTTTATTTAGAAATAGATCGCAATAATTTTCTAAATAAGATGAAAGACACCAGGGTAGTTAATTTAACAATTAATATTGTAGCTTTCAGTTGACCGACTGAAGCATATAACATTAATTGTTAATAAGGCAACAATGAAAAATGGCTTCAAAGCTTCTTTAATTTAATTAGCAGCGTCGTTACCCTCTCGTTACTGTAAAAGTGACGTTTACTAGTAACGGAGTTATAATTACTTAATTTCAATAGTAACGTCAATAGCCTCTCGTTATTGTTAAAGTGACGGTTACTTTTACCGGTGTTATAATTACTTAATTTAAATAGTAAACGTCGATAGCCTCTCGTTATTGTTAAAGTGACGGTTACAAGTAACGGTGTTACAATTACTTAATCTCAATAGTAACATCGATAGCCTCTCGTTATTGTTAAAGCGATAGTTACTAGTAACGGTGTTACAATTACTTAATTTAAATAGTTACGTCGATAGCCTCTCGTTATTGTTGAAGTGACGGTTACAAGTAACGGTGTTATGATTACTTAATTTAAATAGTAACGTCGATAGCCTCTCGTTCTTGTTAAGTGACGGTTACAAGTAACGGTGGTATAATTACGTAATTAAATAGTAACGTCAATAGCCTCTCGTTATTATTTAATGACGGTTCCTAGTAACGGTGTTACAATTACTTAATTTAAATAGTAACGTCAATAGCCTCTCGTTATTGTTAAAGCGATGGTTACTACTAACGGTGTTACAATTAACTTAATTAGCATTATTGTTACCGCCAAAAAGTAACAGTTGCAAGTTTTAACAGTGGTCTTAATTTTTTGAGCGGTACTGTATACTTCTAAACAATAAAAAAATGTTATTTCTTTTTCTTTAAGGAATGAAAACACGATGAAAATATTATAAAAGGAAAAAAGAAATATGCAAGCTGTCAGTGTACGGGGGTGTACATTATAAAAACTATTCATCGCCCAGCTGTGATCAGCTGAAGACATGTGGCTCCCTTTTATTACATTATTGTCTTCACCTCCCCACATTTCATTCCTTTTAGAGGCAGAAAAAAAAAAGGAATGATTATATACTATGATGTTCTTGAGTCGTCATGTGTTTGACGGTTCTCGGATATCCCCTCCTCTGAAGTAGCAAGTGATTGGGAAGAGAACGGGACTTTCTTTAAATATGACGTCATGTGGTTGGCATATCAACGTACTTTGGATGCTGGTGCTCTTGATGCTGATGATGAGATAGATATGTCAAAAATATAACGGAATTTGATTTGTGACATAATTATTTTTTAAATTTCGTTTTCCCTTCTTTACACAAGATATCCATCCATCAATTTGACAGCTTCTTCTGGAGGCGAATATTATCATCTCATTAACCGCCGGGGTAAAAATAATAACCCCCCCAAAAATTGAGCAGAGAAATATTTCTAGGAATGTTAAATAACAGAATAGGAGGGAGTTAGAAGCCCTTGAGGGCCGCACAATTACCGGGACGTTGGTTGGGGGTAACGCATTACTTTTTACGGTAACGAGGCGGTGACTACGTTACTAATCTATTACCGGTAATAGAATTGCTTTTAAGTCAGTCAACACGAATGAGCCCAATTTCCTAGTGTCTGAAATGATTACATGAAATATTTGTACGAAAAGAAAGCAATGGCAAACGTCCTCACTCCTCGCCTTGCCTAGTATGCCTCATTATAGTGCTGCTTTACGTTTTTGTGGGTATCTACCAACCCAACCTATGACGGTATTTATTCATCTTTATTTATCGTATGACTAAGTGCCGGGAGTGTCCGAGGACATGTTCGGCTCGCCAGAGACTGTAGCTGCTTCAAGCGGACACCCATGGGATGAGCTACAAGTTCCGTTCAAGTTCAAGTAGTTCCAACTATCGCTACCAGATGTCACTGATACCTGTGGTGAACGTTGGAACTTTGATAGAGCGTTCCAACGAAATCTAACCTAGAAATTTAGCTTCACACAAGTTTAGTCTGTGGAAGGATCTTGTACATGCCATAAATCTATGACATGGGACCGCCGGCTTTACTTCCCCTTCGAAGGAAGGCATACTGAAGGATCTTAACGCTCTTAAAAAATCCAACGACTTCGGCCGGGTTTGAACCCACTATCTTGGGCAGAGCAGTTCAGCATGCTACCAACTACGCCACCGAAGCCGTAACCTATGGCGGTAATTTTTGAGGATGCAACCAGCCTCTTGTGAAAGCAAACATAGTTCTGAAAGGAAGGGTCGAGGACAAGAACGGTCGGGGTAGATCAAGGTTAGAATATGTTAAACAGATTGCCTCAGATGTTAGGTGTGGTAGCTATGTAGAGATTTTTTTTTCGTGTGACCTCCTGAGAGGCCGAGTGCAGGTCTTTCTAGTCGACGCCCGTGGGCGACCTGCGCGCCGGGATGATGGATGGAATGGATGAAGATGAATGAAACTGGGCAAGGATGTGGAAGGAATCGGCCGTGGCCTGTCAGAAGGTACCGTCCCAGCATTTGCCTGGTGTTGAAAAATGGGAAACCACGGAAAACCATTTCAAGGACGGCCGACGGTGGGGCTCGAACCCACGCGTCTACCGAGTCAGCAGAGAGCTTGGCCCCATGACCTAACGGTGCGCTTTTAGCGAGAATAGCCACTGCTGTCGGTTATGTAGAGATGAAACGATTAGTTCAGGACAGGGAGGCTTTAAACAATTTTAGTCTATTTTATAGTAATATTCAATCAGCAACTGTTAAGGTTTTTGTCATTTTCACAGAATTATTTTAACTTATATTATTATTATCAATTCAAAGCCCATAATTGTTACAGACCTGATATTTTATAACAACGTTGTTGTATTTTTTAATTATCCAAAGGAATATATTCAAGTATATTATGATCAAACTTAGCTCGCAATTATAAAAGAAACAATTACTGAGGATGGCCATAATATGCCCGAAACTAGCATAATTAATTATTGTATATTAATTCAATTTATTCACATAATAATAATAATAATAATAAATAATACAATTATTAAATACCATTAGATATTTCATTTTGTATAATAATAATACTATTGTATGGTCTAGGGTGCCGGGTGCAAGCTTTGTTATTTGACACCAAGAGGGTAGCTTGCATGTGGAATTTCGTTGTTCCTTGAAGCACTATGAAAGTCAAGGAGGTTAGATATCTAAGCTCTTTGAAAACTATAGCGCTTTCAAGTAGAGAAAGGAGGAACTTTTGAGTTGGCGGAAACTGCCGAGATTAATTTTGCCATTATGAACACGACCTCTTTAACATGCCAACATCGTATGACATCCGTGTCGTAATTTTTGCCGCCTTTCAAAAATCACTTACCACGGCCAGGAGCGAACCTGCAATCTTGGGGGTTGGTAGTCCGACACGTTAGCCACTCTCCCACAGTGGCAAATTTAGTATAATACAAGGTTGGATAGATACACAATGGTCAGAATTCATGATTTACAACTTGCAAAGTTTGAAACATTATTTCTTGAGAGCAGTTACAAATTACATCAAAAACTGTCAAGAAAGTACTAAACCCTACGGCATTATTTGTTCCAACAACATTGCTGAAGATCTTACATACTGTAGTCTGTTCAGCGGTGAATTTTTGTAGGCAGATTTCCTGGTTCTTTTAATTTCAAATGTGTTACCAACACTCACATACGGCTTGGAAATAATTTGGCAATTCCTGTCACGTAGACAGCTGAAAGAACTGGAAAGCATGAAACCGAGATACCTCAAAAGGGTTCTAGGGGTATCAAAATTTGCTCGATCCCGATACGTGTATGTCAGCCAGGGAAACCTTTTTGGTTGAAGAACTACGACTCCAATGCATCTGCAGCACACTCCAACATACAAAGAACTATTACAAGAGCTACGAGAAAAAAGGAACTCGATCGAAGAAATCTTCTACACAACAGATGCAATGAACAACAAAGATTGGATGAAAGAAGAATACGAATTGCGACGCCTGATGACGCGCTTTGCGATGCACGGTTTCCATCATATTTGTACCTGGAAATCCTTTCACCAGGCTAGCCAGGAGTGTACATGTGTTTTGTGTGGAGAACAGTGTGATACGTATCATGTAATGGAGTGCAAGAAGAGAGCGGTCTCTCTGACTGAACAGATTCTTGAACCTGAGTTAATTTATATATTTTGCACGTTGTGCGTAATAAATGGTCGAACATCAATTCCCCTCGATTTTCCTTAATTCCACTCGGTCCTCCAAGGGACCCAAAAATGAGTTCCTCAACTCCACTCAGGCTTTGGCAAAGGGTCGGCAAAGGGGTTATCCCCAATGACGTAAACAAATGTCATAACCCTCCTGCTCGCATGCCAAGGGCCGGGTCAAACACCTTTTGCAGCGCATGAGTGAATTCTTGAATGCATCTGATTTTTCCGTTCTAGGCTGGAAAACAGTATTTTCAGCATCCGCAGCTGAAATCGAAAGTATTTTAGGTACAAATTATACACCTATTAGTATCAAAATTTAATTTAATAATGTCTGACTAGGTTAAAAACATACCAACATTTAATTATGCACATGTTAAAAACAATGCATAAAGTTTGTAGAAAAAAAAATTGACTTCCGAGTGCTTGACCGATGGCGTGGTGGTGTTCGCAAGACATTTGTGCCATTGGTCAACCGCTCTGATGTCAAGTCCGCTCATTCGTTAAATCAGGTATAAAGTGTTTGGCACATTATAACTTATATGGCAGAAAATACAAGTGATTTAAAATTAATCATAATAATCTTTTAAATACCGTAAGTCTGTTTTCTATTTTTTCTAAAAACTTTATGCATTGTTTTTAACATGTGCATAATTAAATGTTTGTATGTTTTTTAACCTAGTCAGACATTATTAAATTAAATTCAGATACTAATAGGTGTATAATTTGTACCTAAAAATACTTTCGATATCAGCTGCGGATACTGAAAATACTGTTTTCCAGCCTAGAACGGAAAAATCAGCTGCATTCAAGAATTCGCTCATGCGCTGCAGAAGGTGTTTGACCAGGCCCTTGGTATGCGAGCAGGAGGGTTATGACATTTGTTTACGTCATTGGGATAACCCCTTTGCCGACCCCTTGCCAAAGCCTGAGCGGAGTTGAGGAACTCATTTTTGGGTCCCTTGGAGGACCGAGTGGAAATTAAGGAAAATCAAGGGGAATTTATGTTCGACCGAGTGGAATTGATGCCCGCCCTAATAAATTTGATATTAAATGTGCTTTTATTCCTTGAATTGATGCGTGGTACATAGACATTTAAGAGAGAAAGAAATTTGGAATCATCAATTGAATTGTTTATAATTTTGAAAAGGAATTTCATAGACATAAAATCTATTTTTCTTCGTATTTCTAAACTGTCTACATCAACATTTATTAGCAGTTTCTGATATGGTATCAAGTGTGGATATTTGGCTGTTCTTTTAAAAATATAGATATTTTAGGCATTTCTTTTGTGTGTTTTCAATCATTAAATTGCAAGAACAGTAACAAAACACTCATTACGGGCAACACTGGCGCGTGGCATACAAGAGACACAGTTGATAAACGGATGGATTATCATTAACCGCCGAAAAGCTTATAACGACGACTCTCTCGTGGATGGCAGCTGGCCTGTGTGTTAGTGTTCCCCACCACTGACGGCAGCACCTGTCTGCTCACCACGAGAACGCCAGGTTGCCTGCCATTGTTGGGAAGGACTTGAGGACAGGTAGCATACATTAACATCAAAGGACTTCTAAGGATCTAATCTCCGGAACCACGTACAATAGGAAAGTGAATCCAAAGTTTACGCCATTTATCTTTCACCCCCTGTAAGTAACGCTATTCATGGAATGCATTCTGAAATAATACTAATAATTTAAGGCCTTGGGACATCTTGATTATTTGCCCCGTGTACTTTGGTGTGTGCTGGACTTGTCTGCAGTGCCGGATTAAGGTAAAATGAGGCCCAAGTCCCTCAGATTTTTGGGGCCCCTTTATTTTTTTCAATTATTTTTTTATTTTTTAGCACCTGTGCATTTAATCAAGTATATACAAGAGTTATTTTTCTCAAGATGAATAATACACTTTTTTATTAAATCATATATACATACATTTCAATTGAAATGATCATCGTTATTTGAAAACATTTCAGATGATTTGATAAACAATTTAACAAATCATAGTATTTTTACTTCTGTAAAATGTAATCATTTTTTCCTGTTTTTTCGGTCAATGAAATCTTCTACAGTGTCATCAAAATCAATTTCCCGCAGAACATCTGACTCGATATACATTAAAGAGGTGCAAATGCTATCGAGATCGAACGTGTAGGTTTGCTTTCATTGATTGTCTTATTTTGCCCGCCGCACGAAGCAAAAAACAAGCACATTACCAAAACAAAAAGCAAAAACCAAAATTCAAAAATACGAAGTTCAGAAAACAAAAACACAAACATAATTCAAGAACAAAAGCAAAATCAGAAAACAAACACAAAATAAACAAAAACAAAAAACGAACACAAAATAAAAAAAACAAAAAACAAAAGAAAAGCAAAATTCAAAAACAAACACAAAATCAAAAACCAAAATAAAAATACAAATGGAAAGCAACATTCTAAAACAAAAGCAAAAGCATAAAACAAACACAAAATCAATTACAAACAAAAACAAAATTCAAAACAAAAGTAGAAAAAATACAAAATCAAAAACAAAAAGCAAAAGTAGAAAAAACACAAAATCAAAAACCAAAATTCAAAAACAAAAGCGAAAGCATAAAACAAACACAAAATCAAAAACAAAATTCAAAACAAAAGTAGAAAAAAAAAACAAAAGCAAAAATAGAAAAAACACAAAATCAAAAACAACAAGCAAAATTCAGAAACAAAAGCAAAAGTAGAAAAACCAAAACCAAAGCAAAAAACAAAATCAAAAAAGAAAAGCAGAAAACAAACACAAAAAGAGACTTATAGTCATTCTGGACTTTATATCATTTTAAATGCTAGCAGCCGAGTACCAAGAAGGCAGTGCGAGAACATAGTTTCAAGATTCTATTTTGTTTCTTCACTACCTACTTGATTTTTCTCGCACTGCCTTCTTGAAACTCTGTTCTCGCACTGCCTTCTTGGTACTCGGCTGCTACATCGTACTATGACGTCACACACCTCAGTCCATTCTCGGTACATTTCGTCCCGTCACCGTAACGTAACGCCAGACCCCAGCGTAACGACGAAATCGACAAGATCATTTAAAATGATAAAACTATAGAAAAGCAATATTCAAAAACAAAAGCAGAAAATAAACCAATCAAAAACAAAAGAAAAGCAAAATTCAAAATACACAAAGTAAAAGCAGGAAACCAACACAAAAACAAAAACAATTAAACACACAAAGCAAAAAGAGGCTCTTTCTTTTAACATAATTACTGCGTTATCTGTTGCTAAATGTTAACTAGCCCTACGTGGACTACGGCTTCGAGGCATGGATCTAAGAGGCCTTGCTTTTCCTTTTCTCTCAACTCACACCAAGCTGGCCTACAATTAATAGAATAAGATCCATAATTACAGAAGTTCAAGGACGATTATTCGAACATTGCTCACGAGTATTTATGACGAACCAGTCTTAATAAAAAGTACAAACGGATAATGTTGTTTTAAATTCTCTCATTTCTTTTCCCTTTCTAATCCTAATTACAACATTTTATAACCTTCTGTGGTCAGTCGTCAGTTATCTTACAGAATAGTAAATTACATATTAGTGGTCGTGGATAATCACTATATCTTTTCTGAAAATAATAAATTTGCCAGCATTAATAAAACATTTAAACTTCCTGGGCGAGTTTGTCATGTCACCTGACGCGGGCAGGTGTTGTCGGATTGGTCGGTGACCATGTGACCTGAAGACGTGTGGTTAACTGTTGACCCTGGGCACTATCACAATACCCCATCACAACATATGGATTCTGCAATAACACCATCATATTATTAGAAAAAGATAAGAGAACGTAAAATCAAGGCTTAATTATTATTAGGCGGGGGGAGAACAGACTATCTCCGCGTTTATTCTTTAGTAATTATTAGTAACTAGCAACCCAGCCCGGCTTCGCCCGGGAACAGTTGTGAATGCATTACGTGATAAGCGCTTCTTTACGATGTCAATGAACTACGATCTATATCCGTTTTACGCCTCGGCATGATGGGTTAAAATCACTGACTGGACTATTAACTATATTACCATGGAGATGCATGTGCAACAAATTCTTGTCAGACGTAATTTAAGAATGGCGAGGTGCATGAAAAACAAATCCCCCCTTCTGTCCAATTTAAAAACATTTATAGTGGACGATATATTGAAGAAAGACATAGCCTATGCTCTCGCGGACTCTTTTGTAGAACTTTTCATGCTGAACAATTCTTACACTCATAGTATATATATATTTTTAGCGGTTTGCCCAGCGTAAGCTTACAAAGCGCTCGGACGCCAGGTTTTTTTTCGACTTTTCCACTGAAATCGTTATTGTTATTTCTACAGAAACCATCCTCGAGATATCCTTTACAGAATGGTGAAAACCGCATCAAAATCCATCCAGTGGTTCTCGAGTTTACCCGTAACATCCATGAATTGGGGATTAAGTAATTTAGTAATTAATTAATTAATACGACCCTCCAATCTCTGGAGTCGCTGCAGCCCCTTATCGTTGAAATTGAATGCCCTCAACCGTCAAAGGAGATATAACTGTCTTGGAAAGAAGTAGAGCCATGAAAGGCAGTTTCTAGTGTAGATTCTGAGGCTCACAAATCTCTGCACTTTGTACAGTAATGAGGGTATTAAAAGATGGTACCTCGGCTAAAGAATTAGAATATTTTGTCACTGGAATACGCCCCGGCGGTTTGGAATCCATATCAAGTAGGGCTCCCCATCAATGAGTTGGAAATTGTACAAAGAAAGGCCGCTAGATTTGTAGTTGGTTGGTTCCTTAGTTTAGGGCTTGCGACAACGCAGTCATGTCGCCCCGTACGTTGGGTGTGTGTAGAATCTGCCTGATAACCGGTGTTAATTGAGATGACTGTATTAGTGAGTGTTATCTGTTTTTAATTCAAGTAAGGACTGCAGACGATAATTTCAAGTATTTCCTACTTTCGCTACCAAATGCTACCGTCCACGACACCTAGCTGTGAACTTGGCTACTACTAGATGCCGTCGCAATTTTACATGCCATAAATCTATTACATGGGTCCGGCTTTACTTCCTCTCCGAAGGAAGGCATACTGAGGGATTTTTGACGCTCTTAAAAAATCCAACGACTTCGGCCGGGTTTGAACCGGCAACCTTGGGCATAGAAGCACAGCATACTACCACCAACTATGCCATCGAAGCCGCCTCCGCTAGATTTGTGTCAAGTGATTTTACAGTTATCCCAGGAGCAATGCGACCCGTTTGTTAAAGAAACATTAGGTGGGAATCACTTGAAGCTAGGAGGATGAAATCTAGACTCTGCGCTATGTTCAACACGTATACAGGGTCTTTCATATAAAATAAGAGCGCCAAGCGGCGGCTTTGTTAACCGCAGCTGCGGTCACCTTGGCCGAGCTTGTGGCGCGCCAAGGCCCCCTGCTTTAAGCGTGTGTACAATCCTATATGATGCAGCGGCCTTGCTAGCGTGTGTACAATGCTGAAATCTTACTTTAGTAAGTTAGTTGGCTTTGTTGATGAAACCGAAACCCCTACTTGTGCTAATTTTGTGAGTGATTTATTCGGAGACCGTTCAAGATTCTCGCCAATGTCATCTAGCTCATCCTCTGTTAAAACTGTTCGTGTGCGGGCATGCTTTTTTATTGAGCACCGAGCCAGTAGTGTCAAACTTATTTGCAACTACGTGAATCTGTGCTAGTGAAGGTGGCACTTCATCAGGAAATCGCTGAACAAATGCATCACGTACCCGCCTTGCCGACTAGTACTTAAAATAAGTTTTACATTAAAAAAAATACGAAGTTGCAATGATAACTGTCTCACCATGTTAGCACTTGAGGTTTAGACTGGCGACTGAGCACCTGCACGCTTATTGCAAGGTCAAGTTTGGTAATGTCAATCTGTTATTTTTATACAGTCCAACGGAACTTGAAGAAAAAAAAAACATCCCTCGTATGTACTATGCGCGCGCTTTCAATACTATAGCAGGGGGCCGTGGCGCGCCACAAGCTCGGCCAAGGTGACCGCAGCTGCAGAGAACAAAGCCGCCGCTTGGCGCTCTTATTTTATATGAAAGACCCTGTACATATCAACCAGCATGGGGTGAGCTTAACGAACATATGGTAAAGCCCACTTACATGAGTGGGAGTGATCGTTCTTTCAAAGTTAAGGGCCGACCACAGCGTACAAATTAATTATGGTAAATAGTATTTCGTAAACCGTGCCATTGATAATTGGAAGTCTCTACCTGCCGCAGTCTTAAGATTCTTTCCACAAAGATATGCAATAGATGTGTTTAAGAAAAGACTGACGATTTGTGTAAATACTCCAGTTTAATTGTTATTGAATTGTAAAGTGTAATTGTTTATTTGTTACTAGACTATTAATTATATTATCATGGAGATGCATGTGCAACGAATTCTTGCCGGACGTAATTTAAGAATGGCGAGTTGCATGAAACACAAATCCCCCTTCCGTCCAATCTTAATTTGACTGCGTATTTCGCGGAACGAAAAGTTCACAGGTGTAATGAAGAAAAGCCGAGTTGCACTTCCAGGGAAACTCCTAAAACAACCACTCTTCTCTGAAGTCGTAACTCAACACGACTCGACAGTTTGCTGCTGACTGTATCTGGGGGTAATAGGCTCGTCCGCTAGCTAGGCTGTAACTAGGGTCATAGACTCTCCCCTAGCTAGCCCGTAAACTGTCGCCTCAGTAATTGAATGGAGATTGTTGGAATAAATGAAAACGTAAAAACACTTATAGTGGGCGATGTATTGAAGATAGAGATATGCTCTCGTGGACGTTTCTGTAGAACTTTTCATGCTGAACAATTCTTACACTCACATATTTTCAACGGTTTGCCCAGCGTAAGCTTAAAAAAGCGCACGGACGCCAGGTTTTCTTTCGACCTTTTCACTGAAATCGTTACTGCTTGTCTTCCTTTGATCATAAATAAATTATTTTCTACAGAAACCTTCCTTGAGATATCCTTTACAGAATGATGAAAACCGCATCAAAATCCATCCAGTGGTTCTCGAGTTTACCCGTAACATCCAAGAATTGGGGACTTTGTTTTATACAAAGTAGAGAAGAGATGTGTAGCCTACCCAATTTGCCACCGAGGGACACACCCCTAATTTACAAATGAATGAAAGGGTTCACAGACCACCTGGTACCAGTGCAGCACCATCTAATATACAGCGCTCTAAAGCAACTGGTCTGGTCTTTCAATTGGGCGACTAATTTGTTGCCCATAACGCTTATTGGACAATTTATCTTTAAATATTGCGGGAAATCTAATCTTAGCGTCTAATATTATGTATGATTAAAAAGAAGACGGTTTTATGCTTCCCATCTACTGTACAAGACATTTTCAGAGTAGAAGGTTCGTATGGAATTAAATACAAATAAGGAGAGATAATTGGAGGCAATTATCACCACGAGGCAGCAACACGGCCTGTTTACTTTTCCTAGCGTTCAATGATATCTTTTAAATAAGATGATACGCGATCTAATCATTGGGTTCTAACACAATCCCTCGCACCGATCAGATAAATACAGGCCACAAAATTGCTACCGAGTTTAATCTTAATTGAAGTCACGTATTTTTATTGATTTTTATAATACGTTTTTATCATACGCTTTTAATCTTAATGCAGCGAAAAGTGACGGAGATATCGCTCGCAATCCATTGGACTGGGATTAAAACTGGACCTTGCCTGCCTCCATCGCCATGCGTACAAACAAGGGAGAATCTCGAACGTGATATCCTCGATCATTTGAGATTATTATCTCAGTTTGGAAAGAGTTATTGGTATTACAAATCTGGAAGAAACTCCTGCCAAATGCAGGAAACAACTAACGAAGGCTTGAATCTCTCATCTTAAGGACTGGAACCAACTGCAGATCGGCGGTAAATGATGGTTGGTTGGTTGGTTTAGGGGCTGCGACAACGCGGTCACGTGACCCCGTTTACTTTGGATTTGTGTAAAATTTGTCTGATAACCGGTGTTAATTGTGATGGCTGTATTAGTGTGTGTTACCTGTGATTCAGGCAGAAGGACTGCATACGATTATTTTTTTCAAGTAGTTCCTACTTTTGCTACCAAATGCTACCGCCCACGACACCTAGCTCCGGACATGGCTAATAAATGCCACCGCAGTCAGCACCTGGCGGTAAACGTTGTGATTAATAAAGCGTTATCAAACTAACCTACAAATTTTAGCTTCCACAAGTGTAGTTAGTGGAAGGTTCTTTTTCATGCCATAAATCTATGACATTGTTTCCGTGGCTTAGGCGGCAGCAAGCCGGCCTCTCACCGCTGGGTCCGTGGTTCATATCCAGGTCACTCCATGTGAAATTTGTGCTGGACAAAGCGGAGACAGACAGGTTTTTCTCCGGGTACTCCGGTTTTCCCTGTCACAAATTTCATTCCAGCAACACTCTCCACTATCATTTCATTTCATCTGTCATTCATTTAATCATTTCCCCAGGGGAGTGCGACAGGCTTCAGCAGCCGGCACAGTTCATATCCTCGCTACTAGATGGGGGCTTCATTCATTCCATTCCCTGACCCGGTCGGACAACTGGAAGCAGGCTGTGGATTTTCATTTTCAAATCTATGACATGGGACCGCCGGCTTTACTTCCCCTCCGAAGGAAGGCATAGTGAGGGATTTTTAACGCTCTTAAAAACGACGAAGGCTTCGGCCGGGTTTGAACCCGCAATCTTGGGCATAGAAGCTCAGCATGCTACCTACTACGCCACCGAAGCCGCTACGGTAAATCAGCCGAGGGTAGAAGATTGTTTGCAATTAATTACACTTAGGATGGCCACCAACATCTGTTCACGGCTGTCGCTCTGGAAGTCAAGAGTTTCATTTCCGGTTCGGAAATGCTGGTCTGAGGAAGGGAACAGGGTAGGCCTACATTGCACAGTGGGTCAAAATCGAAATCTAGGAGGACAAAATTATTTATTTTCATAATTAAAAAATCAAAATTTAGTACATCTACAGCATTATCATACAATTTCCGCTCGCTATTCTGGAATATAAGCGCATCTTAGTGTAAATCTGTCACCACTGTTCGAGCAGTCTGAATTGGAGGGTGAATGTAAGTGGCTGTGGTTTGGTTGTCTTTGTGGTTAGTGTGATACGTTAAGATGAAACATGCAGCTGAAGGTATGATCTTTGTAAGGTGTTTCAGTTATTAATGGGCGTAATTGTTACGTAATTTTAGCTATATTTGCATTATATAATATTTAACTAGTATTTTTAACATTATATTTTCACTTAGATTTTTAGTATGTCGCGTCACTCTGCGTCACTTTCTACTTAATCTTAAAATGTAGATAAAGTCTTGTAGTTTACGCCTGTTATAAGATTTTTTGCATCTTCTTGCAACTTACTTAGTTATTTTAAATTTTAGAAGATGCCGCGCAACCAGTTCTCGCACGTTTACAACTGTTTGAAGCACTGGGTTCGACGATTATGTCAAAAGTGGAACTTTGTGACTTTGTTAAAAGTAAATTAGGGGTAGAAAATTGTTCTGAAGAGTTAACTGAATGCTCTATCCAACTCCTAGTCATGGACAATTTCTTGCATGTGTATACGTAGCTTAAAAAAGGTCTTAACTGATGTTTATTATGAAGTAAACACATTATATACGTTGCTTTCACTCTAAATTCATGATTAAAACGTAAAAATAATTTTGTCCCCCTAGATTTCGATTTTGACCCACTGTGCATTGATTCGATTCCCAACTTAGCGATACCGGAAGTAATTTTCCTCAAATTCCCTCTCCTATTCCAGATGGCGGCTTCGGTGTCATAGTTGGTAGCATGCTGATCTCCTATGCCTAAAATTCCGGGTTCAAACCCAGCCGAAGTCTTCAGATTTTTAAGAGCGTTAAAAATCCCACAGTATGTCTCCCTTCCGATGGGAAGTAAAGCCGGCGGTCCCATATCATAGATTTATGGCATGAAAAAGAACCTTCCACTAAGTACACTTGTGGAAGCTTAAATTTGTAGTTTGATAACGCTATATTAGTTCCAACGTTCGCCGCCAGGTGCTCACTGCGATAGCATCTAGTAGCCAAATACGCAGCTAGGCGTCGTGGACCGTAGCATTAGGTAGCAAAAGTAGGAAATGCTTGAAAAATTCATCGTCTTCAGTCCTTCTTCCTGATTCACAGATAACACACACACTAATACAGCCATCACAATTAACACCGGTTATCAGACAAATAGCTTGC
The DNA here is from genome assembly GCA_946902985.2 of Meconema thalassinum. Classification (NCBI taxonomy): domain Eukaryota; kingdom Metazoa; phylum Arthropoda; class Insecta; order Orthoptera; family Tettigoniidae; genus Meconema; species Meconema thalassinum. The sequence continues at coordinate 113,742,446 of OX336401.1, forward strand.
CACGGTGGGTGAATGGTTATCGTGTCGGACTACAACCCCCCCCCCCCCCCAGCTTGCAGGTTCGCTCCTGGCCATGGTAAGTTATTTTTGAAGGCGACAAAAATTACGGCATGCATGCCATATGTTGTTGGCATGTTAAAGAACCCATTTGAATTCAGTAGGCCGTGTTCATAATGGCAAAATTGATCTCGGGATTTTCCACCAACATAAAGAAGTTTCTCCTTTCTCTACTAGAAAGCGCTATAGCGTTAAGGAGCTTAGATGACTTTCATAGCGTTCCAAGGAACAACAAAATTCTACATGCAAGCTGCCCTCTCTGCGTCAAATAACCAAGCTTGAGCCTGACACCCCAGGCCATACGATATTATTATCAGACAGATTCTGCACACACACATAAAAAACACGGAGCTACATGACCGGGGACCATCCAACCAATCCCGAGATGGTTCCTAACTTAAGGCCACAGTCGCCTCCCACCCAATTGCAGCTAGAACTATGTCGCATCGATCCCGCATAACAGTAAAATCGGGCGGGTGGTTTAACACATTTGAGAGGACTCGCACAGGGTCCTAATAGGAATTCTTGTAGCGATTCCTTGAGGTTCGGGAGTGCGTGGACGCGCGCGCCGAGAGCTCATCAGATCGCCAAACCACGCACGAGGCCCACTGCGCCTGCTGCCCGGAAGTGTGATGCTCTATGAGTCTAACGAGTCACACTTTAAAACAAGAGAAGTGGATACGTCTTGACTGCAGCCAACATTACCAGCGTAACCCTTTATACGAGGGATTTTTTTGACAAACCAAACTGATTTTACTACTTATTTATTTATTTATTTATTTCGAGTCATAAGCACAGCAAAAAGAAGCACAGGGAACAAACCGAAGGTTGATGGAATATTTTACAATGTAACTCAAATGAAGGAAATTAGAGACAAATTTAAAGTGGGAGTGAAGATTCAAGGAGAAATAATTTCAACTCTGAGATTTGCTGATGACATCGTCATCTTGGCCGACAAGCCTGAGGATTTGAAAGAGTTTTTGAATGGTATGGACTCCGTCTTACGGAAAGAATTCATGATGAAAATTAATAAATGTAACACAAAAATACTGGAATGCAGCCGAAATAAATCAGAAACCTCTATGGAGATCAAATTGGCAGGTGAAAAGCTGAAGGAAGTAGGAGACTTCTGTTACTTAGGAAGCAGAATAACCAGTGATGGACGAAGCAAAGAGGATATAAAAAGTAGGTTGGCTCAGGCAAAGAAAGCATTTCTAAAAAAAAGGAATCTGCTGACATCGAATATAGATTTAGGTATTAGGAAGTCATTTTTGAAAGCCTTTGTCTGGAGCGTGGCGCTCTATGGAAGTGAAACTTGGACTATTGGTGCAGCAGAAAAGAGGAGAATTGAAGCATTTGAAATGTGGTGTTACAGGAGAATGATGAAGATCAGATGGGTAGATAGGGTTACAAACGAAGAGGTATTAAGACGAGTGGGAGAGGAGAGATGTTTCTGGCGACTGCTAATGAAGAGAAGAGATAGGTTGGTAGAACACATACTAAGACACCCAGGAATAGCAAGCTTAGTTATGGAAGGAAGGGTCGAGGACAAGAACTGTAGGGGTAGACCAAGGTTAGAATATGTTAAACAGATTGCCTCGGATGTAGGGTGTCGGAGCTATGTAGAGATGAAACGATTAGCTCAGGACAGGGAGGCATGGAGAGCTGCATCAAACCAGTCAAAAGACTGAAGACTCAAACAACAACAACTCAAATTTTAAATGACAAACTAAACAATATCAGCCCAAAATTGAGCAACAGTAACAGCGTTGTCTGAAGCATCAACAAGCTCTTGTATGGAACATGATGTAGGACAACTAGGACAGTTAATTAGGTGTTTAGTTGTCTGTTCCTCCCCGCAGTCACACAAGGTGGAAGATTCCTTCAAAAAGCCCCATTTGAAGAGGTTGTCCTTAGTTCGTCCGATCCTAAATATTTGAAATTCTCTACCATCTCAAATTTATGCCCATCAATATTGATGCTATTAAGATTTTTCGTCCGACGAGACACCCTCAGATATTTTGTTTTTGAGTCATTGTCTACCAGACCCACTTTCCCTGCTTTTGTGAGAAATCTAGATTTCTACAATAAATAAATAAATTACTGTGCGCATCTCTAAAAGCCGTAGTTGTTAAAAGGGACGAACGTAAATCCAATAAGATGAATTACTGCGAAACTGAACGTGTGGCACTGGGAAGCTAAGCTAAGGCAAAGCAAAGGCAAGCTGAGCCACCTGTAGCAAAGCAAAGCAGGTAGCGTGTCTGTTGTCATGACAACAGCTCAAGGGGGGTTAGAAACCAGCACAATGCATCTTGCACTTGCTCTTGCCTTGGGGTTGGATACAAAAGGCCGCGGGCTGGCGACAATAGACTGCCGACTGTGATATGGCGTAATTAGTTCGACAAGACCTCTCTAGCCGAGAACAAATTAAGGGGGATGATTCACACGGCACAGGTGAGCAAAGAGCAAGTAACCTCAAACGTCATTCGCACTTATAGGCTACGTTATTTTAAGGTAACCCACGACCGATAATTTTTCTGACGAAAACCCCGATTTTTACGATATACAGGCCTAATATTCCGAAACTTCCTGTGTAAAAGAAAAATCCACCCTCTATTTTCTGGCGCATGTCGTAAGTCTTTACGAGGTTCAAATACATACCTAGGTATACGTATACCGCGATTCCTACGAGGATAGAGGATTTGCTTTTTAGTGTGTCAATGACGTCACGGAAGACTGACGTTGATGTTCGTTATATTGATGTTGTGCCTTGAATTGCCGCCATATTATTCTGCTGTGAGAAGTTTCAAAATGTGCATCATTACATGCGGATGTAGTCACATGTGTTCAAGCGCTAGGTTGAGTTACGAATGCTCATTAATTACTTTCAGTCGTTCCATTTAATAGAAAAGTTGCAGTGTACCCTTCTAAAGTCATGATGAGACAAAGCCATTGGTCGCTACTTAGTTAGAGCACTGTCTGGGCGCAACCATTGGCCGACACTAGGTTAGACTACTGTCTGGGCAAAACCATTGGCCACTGCTGGGTTAGACCATTGTGTGGACGGAACCATAGGTTGCTACTTAGTTAGACCACTGTCTGGGTGAAACCATTGGCCGTTACTAGGCTAGACTACTGTCTGGGCGAAGCCATTGGCCGCTACTAGATTAGCCCATTGTTTGGACGGAACCATGGGTCACTACTTAGTTAGACCACTGTCTGGGCGAAACCATTGGCCGCTACTAGGTTAGACTACTGTCTGGGCAAAACCATTGGCCACTACTGGGTTAGACCATTGTGTGGACGGAACCATTGGTCGCTACCAGGTTAAACCATTGTATGGACGAAACCATTGGCCGCTATACGGTTAGACCATTGCCTTGGCTAGACCATTGGCCACTACTGGGTTAGACCAATATCAGGGCGAAACCATTGGCCGCTACTTGGTTAGACTACTGTCTGAACAAAATCATTAGTCGCTACAAGTTAAAGCACTGTCTGGCCGAAAATTACTCTTTGTACTAAAAGTATGTGCGTGATTGTATTTACAATATAAACATTTATTTAGTTACATAAATTATTATAAACTTGTGCAACATGACAAGATGGGGCGTGGTGGTGCAGCGGTCAAGCTGTTTGCCTCTCACCAAGGTGGACCGGGTTCGATGATGATAATAATTGTTTTAAGGGGCCTAACATCGAGGTTATCGGCCCCTAATGAAATGAAATGGCGTGAAATGAAAGGATGAAGATAAAAACAGCTCACTGCCATGGATGAAACGAGAATGGTTTAGATAAAACAAGACAGTGAGCCCCAGCAATTATGCATTATTTGAATAAAAATAATAAAATGTGGATAGTAAAAAACAATAAAACAAATAAGGCATAGTGAACTAGAAAATAGATGAACGCAATAAAAAACATAAAACAGACTTAACCTGATTTAAAATTCTTAACTTACATTTAAACTTAAAAAAGTAACCACTCTCTCTCATGAATTGGATGACTAGGTCTGCTGACGGCCCGTCATAACGGAGTAGAAGGGGAGAGTGTTAGGCAGTTTAAGAGTACTTCGCAGATCGGCCAGGTCCACACACTCCAAGAGAATGTGTGCCACGGTAAGGTGGGCGCCGCAAGTACACACAGGGAGGTCTTCTCTCTTTAGCAAGTGAGAGTGCGTAGCAATCCCATGGCCGATCCTGAGTCGACAGAGTACCACAGCTTCCTTCCGGAGAGATCGGAAGGAAGATTTCCACACCTTCGTTGTCTCCTTGATGCCTCTCAGTTTGTTGGTACGGCAGCGAGGACAGAGGAACTGGTTCGATTCCCGGACAATGCATGAGAGATTTTCGAAGTGAAATGCTTTGTCCTGTGGTTCATTTTCCACGTGAAAAGGAGGTCCCGTGGCTCATAATTGCGAGATTAACGGTCACGTTAAAGTACAAGCTTCCTTCCTTTTTTAACATGTCAAAATTTGTTAGTTATAAGCGAGAGAAGCTGGTATCCAGAAAGGTGTAAGGCAAGGTTGCAACTTACCACCCACACTTTTCAATCTTTACACTGAACAAGCAATGAAGGAAATTCGAGAAGAGTTTAAAGTGGGAGTGAAGATTCAAGGAGAAATAATTTCAACTCTGACGATGAGATCATCATTTTGGACAACACGCATGAGGATTTGAATGAGTGTTTGAATGGTATGGACTCCGTCTTGAGGAAAGAATTCATGATGAAAATGTAAAATCTAAATGTAAAACAAAAATATTGGAATGCAGCTGAAATAAATCAGAAACCTCTATAGATATCAATTTGGTAGGTGAAATACTAAAGGAAGTAGGAGACTTCTGTTACTTTGGAAACAAAATAACAAGTGATGGACGAAGCAAAGAGGATATAAAAAGTAGGTTGACTCAGGCAAGGAAAGCATTTCCACAAAAGAAGAATCTGTTGACAGCGAATATAGATTTAGGTATTAGGAAGTCATTTTTGAAAGCCTTTGTCTGGAGCGTGGCGCTCTATGGATGTGAAACTTGGGACGGTTGGCGCAGCAGAAAAGATGAGAATTGTAGCGTTGAAATGTGGTGTTACTGGAGAATGATGAAGATCCGATTGGTAGATAGAGATACAAACGAGGAGGTATTATAAGACGAGTGGGAGAGAAGATTAGGTTGGTTTGACACTTACTAACACACCCAGGAATAGCAAGCTTAGTTATGGAAGGAAGCGTCGAGGACAAGAACTTTAGAGGTAGACCAAGGTTAGAATATGTTACACAGATTGTCTCGGATGTAGGATGTGGTAGCTATGTAGAGATGAAACGATTAGCTCAGGACAGGGAGGCATGGAGACCTGCAGCAAACCAGTCAAAAGACTGAAGACTCAAACAAGCGAATTTTTGTTAAGATACTGTTAGGTTATTGACTTTCAAGTTTGCTTGTTTACTATGATATCTATGATTGTCAGTGAATGGTGATGTTGGAATTGAATATGAACTTAGTTTATTGTTAAGAGCGATACAGGCCTCGTGCAACTGCGCCACTTCCACTGGCTACCATCAACCACATACCAGTGAGTCCGGGAATATTCTCCGCAGCGCCTACATTCGTCTGCGAGAGCTAACTACAGCAGTTACGTTGGTAGCACGGCTGCCGCTTGCATCATAACAAATAAACAGTAAACTTTGTACTCACCACAGCCATTCTCAACAGATGCTGGAACCATTCACAGTACATCACTCTTTTTCCATAATCAGTTGGTTTTAATTCATGAACCACAGTAACTTTATAAGGGAACAACAGAAGCTTGTCTCTTACAGCTTTATGTGCTGTCGACTTAGAGATTCCTGTTTGTTGAGCTAATTTTCGTGTTGATTTACTTGGACTACGCAGCATTATATCGGAGATTTCATCAACTTTTTCGTCTGTTAAAAGCGTAGGCCTGCCTGTTCCCGGTACATCGTGAACTGAGCCAGTAACACGAAATTTACTTACCAAATCCCGAACGGTATCACGGGTTGGACACTTTGAATTAGGAAACCGCGCCTGAAATCTTAATTTTACATTTTCTGTAAACCGATCGCCTTCGCGAAAAACGTATTCCACCAAGAAAGAACTCTCTCTTCAGTAATAAACATTACCGCCTGTATATTGTTGCACTCTTCCACTTGAACGCTCGCTTACTGTAATACACGCTGAAGACATGCAGGCTCGCTCGCTTATCGCAATTCACACTGACAGCCCACACGGGGGAGTCCCGCTTTGAAGGACACAGTGCAGTGCAGCCAACTAAACTCATGACTCAATCACTCACAGCTGCACGTACCCAATGCGGAGAACATTCTCGGGCGCCCTGTACTTGTAGACATAGATTTAAAGGCGTAAGTGTAAAGGATCTGATGATGATGGACGATCAAAAGTGGTCATCCAAGTGAAATTTTTCAGGTTTAGTGAAACACCCATTACAATTGGTTACAAACGTGTTAACTTACTGAAAAGCATAGGTACTTCGAGAAAAGATTAAATTCAAGTACAGTATATGCTCTCCCTCCGAACTGGTGACGTGATAAAATGACGCGCTGATAGAAAAGACGGAATCTTTTCATTTTGAACGCTGATTCCCCCCTTCTAATCCTCTTGCTCATTTGACACGTGGTGGCGGAAGGGACTCAGTGGATCGCGTGCGACACTTAATGACGGGTCATAGAGAGGGGGATGACTACACAGATTAATACACTCTCCTTCACCACATCACTTAAACAGCTAACTAGCTACCCTCTATGTGTGAATATAATCCTGTCATTACTCCATCACTCTGAGTAGCTCACGGAAAATGCATGCAGCACTGATTTATTGTTGATTTTGCGGTTGACAAGGAACGTTCATACCTGCCAACCTATCAGACTGAAAAATCAGGAGATTTTTGATGACTGCTCGGGGATTGCGTTGAGTTATAAGTCACGTGAAAATCGTCACACCATTTTTCAGGCAAGCACATTTCTGTAAGGATGGTCGAAGTTTTAGTTCTGGCAATTTTCGAGTCTGGTTTCTAAATAAAGGGCTAGTGTGATCGGAACAATCGACAGGGAGGTTATGTTCAATAATAAATGATGTGAACAACACTTCTCCACGTGTTATATTGTCAGTGTCTTCCTCCTTATAATTTCATGTGTGAAACGGATAGAATATTCCGTAGCGTACAACTACCTCTCACGCACAAGCTATTATGCAAAACTTCTAGGAACACACGCTGAATTATACTAACCATCGACGATTTCAGACAGAGATATTCGAAATCAACTAAGCGGGACGCGGGAGATAGTATGTGGTTATGGAGAAATGTCTATAAACAATCGATACGAAGCGAAACTGCGGTATCGAAACACACTTCACATAAAATCGATCTGTTCGATGGACGATCGGAGCTGTCATCACCTCGCACTTTTAGTCCAAAATTACGCGCGGGATTTTTGAAAAATCTGGAGTTTTAATACGTTAAGCGGGAGAGCAAGAGAAATGGTGTAAAATCAGGAGTCTCCCACCTAAATCAGGCGAGTTGGCAGGTATGAACGTTGCAAAACAAAAAATGCTCGTAGCCATACAATGTAACTCGCATAAATCATAATTACAGTAACAATAAAAATGTAATATAATTAGTCCACAGAGTCTTACAAGATATTTGCTTTTACAAAATCTAATCACAAAGCATCCAAAGTTATAAGTGGGCCGTTCTTTCTTGACCGGTACACATTACGTGCGCAATGGTGTCTCAACGCAGTGAGCCTTCATACCTTTGTGATCAATGCAACGTTGGAACTTGATAGCGCATTTTAAACTAAATACAAACCTGCCAACTTCTCAAACTGAAAAATCAGGAGATTTTCAAGACGATCAATATCTAATCATATTTCTTCCCCTTATTACTGAGCAACCGACAAAATCCCTCAAATCGAAACATCACAATAGCCTACCAGAATATTAATGCCAACAACATCCGAAGTTATACACAAATAATTTCACGCGTTCAACAGATACAATATTCCGCAGCCTACAACTACCTCTCACCCGCAGGCTATTATGAAAACTTCTAGGAACACTAGCTAAATTAACCGTGGACTATTTCAAACAAAGAGAAACGTATTCAAATCCAACTAAGCGGTACGAGTAGTTATGGAGAATTATCTATAAATAATCGATACGAAGCGAAACTGCGGTATCGAAACACAACACACGTAAAATCGATCTGTTCCATGGATGACTGGAGTTTGTCATCTCGCACTTTTAGTTCGAAATTACGCATGGGATTTTTTTTTTAAATTGGGAGATTTAATATGTTAAGCGGGAGGGCGGGAGACGTGGTGTAAAATCGGGAGTTTCCCGACTAAATCGTGGGAGTTGGCAAGTAGCCTATTTAAATACTGTATAACCTACAAATTCGGCTACACGCAACCATTTGTAGCGGTACGTTCTTTTTCATGTCAAAGTGAAATGCCATGTCCTGTGGTTCAGATTCCTCGTAAAAAGGAGGTCCCGTGGCTTATGATCTCACGATTAACGGTCCCGTAAAACTACAATCTTCCTTCCTTCTTTTTCATGCCATAAATCTATGACATGGGCCCGTTGGCTATTCTTCCCCTCCAAAAGAAGACATATTGAAGGATTTTAACGCTCTTAAAAATCAGACTACTTCGGCCAGGTTTGAACCCGCGATCTTTGGCGTAGCAGATCAGCGTGCTACCGAATACGCCACCGAAGCTACTACTGAAATTAGTAGAATCCCTTGTGCAATGAATCGAACAGGAATTAATATCGACACGGCAGACAGCACACCTCACCTCACCTCACCTAAGCACTTAACACATGACTAATAAACACGGTATTGTTCTGCTCGTCACGTCGTAGCGTTGGAATGGCGAGACACTATTGCCACGAGCTAAAGTAGAGAGCTGTTCAACAAGCCAATAGCCTTCTGACCATGAGCTCGCCATCATAAACGAGGGATTACCATTATACATTCTTTCTTATCCCTCCCTATACTATTCTGCTAAGGTCCGATTTCAGTTTTGTACCGAAAATAAGGTCCCATTAACACCAACCTACACATATGGGGTACTTACAGGTTCAGCATAACCCAATGAGTAAGCGAAACGCACTCGCTTACTCTTTAAATGCCTCACAATTAAATACATACCTTAAAACATGTATATTTACAATGAAATAATGAAAGAATGCAACACGGTAACCATGGTAACAGAATCTCACAGGTCCATCAATGCAATTCCAATTATTACATTACTGTGAAAGTTTCCAGACGGTTATAAGGTTATCACTGAACCAAATTAAGCTGTAAAATTCATCAATACATTCAGTATAACGCGCTTAAGGGGGTCAAGGGGCACTTAAGAATTTTTCACGCAATTTTCACGTATGAGTGTGGTACGAAAGGTCTTTTTCACCCGACTATAAAGGGTCTCCGATAACCACATTTAAAGGCCCTTGAATTAACAGTGTATGTGATATTCCCAGAAAACTAACTTCGCTCTGACATACCTATGAAGGAATGACAAACCCCTAACCATTGCACCAGTAGTTGAATTGATAAAGTCTGATTATTCATACCAAGGATAAATCAGTCATAACATTCATGATTGAGATTTTGCTAAGTGTAGTCTTTACAACTAGAATATTCGCTGGCGAGGCCGCGACGGGTAATGCTAGTTAGTATTATTATTATTAACTAGCTTCACCCGGTATCTTTAACGGTATAACCAGCGTAAGCTTATACGGCGCATGGACGGCAGGTCCCAGACGCAATTCAGAAAAACCGAGGTGAACAGCGAAACTTCAAACATATATAGGCCTACTGTTCTCTGAAGTCGTAACTCGAGACGTCTCGACAGTTAAATGCTGACCGAAGTTGGGGTATAGGCTCACCCGCTAGCTCATAAACTTGCTCCGAAGCTAATAAATTTAATTTCCACTGGATGGAGATTGTTGGAAGAAATAAAAACGAAAAAACACTTATAGTGGGCGATGTATTAAAAATAGAGATATAATGTCGGGGACTTCTTTTCATAGAACTTTTCATCCTGAACAATTCTTACACTCATATAGATATTTTTAACGGGTTATCCAGCGTACGTATAAAGGCGCACGGACAGCAGGGTTTTCTTGGACTCAAAAGAAGGAACAATAGAAAATTGTGCATTTGATTCAGGATTCATTGAAATCGTTACTGCTCGGCTTCTTTTGGTCATAAATGAATGTTTTCCTATAGAAACCTTCTCGAGAAATCCTTTACAGAATGGTGAAAACCGCATCAAAATCCATCCATTGGTTCTCGAGATTACCAGTTACATCCAAGGATCGGTTACATTTTTTTAATACTATGTTGAGATGCAACCAAAGTCCATTTATTTTTTTTGGATATCAGAACCCCACTCTCATTACGTTTGTTCGAATAGCTTCAAAAAACAATTACTCCACAAGGACCCAACCATTCTAAGTGAGATTGTGACTTAGTCGAGGGTAGAAGTCTCAATTCCCTGTATCAGTGATAAACTTTTGAACCGACGATGGTTTTTGGGTTTGGGATTATAAAACGCGAAGATAGTCGAAAGATTTGCTAGAAATCTGAACAGGGTACGCATTGCAATTAGGTAACTTTCTCATGAAATCTACCTGAAAGGTCATAATCTATGACTCATAAACCACCAAGGTGGGTAAGAGGTTATCGTGTTGGATTACTATCCCCAAGCTTCCTGGTTCGATCCTGGCCGTGATAAAGTCATTTTTGAAAGGCGGCAAAAATTACGACACGCATGTCATACGATATTGGCATGTAAAAGAACCCATTTGAATTCAGTAGGCTGTGTTCACAATGACAAAATTAATCTCGGGATTCTCCGCCAACACATAGTTCCTCATTTCTCTACTAGAACGCGCTATAGTGTCAAGGAGCTTAGATATCTAACCTTTCATAGTGCTTCAAGGAATAACAAAATTCGCCATGTAAGCTGCCCTCTGGGTGTCAAATAACAAAGCTTGCACACGGCACCCGAGGCCATACGATATTATTATTATTATATTCAAACAATACAGTAGATAACGTTTAATATATTGCCGTCATAATGTACATAAAATCACTAATTTGGCAACATTGCTTAGGTCTGCTCATCACACAACCTGGTTGAAAAACCGGACGTTGAAGGATAACGAGGAATTACAGTCACTTCCACTTTTTTTTTCTTGTTATAAAATACAATCGTTTAAACACTCAACACTTTAAATAAAGAACGACATTTTATCCCCCTTAATCTCGAAGACGGATTAGTTACGTACGTTCCGACATGCAAATTTTCAATTCCCGCATTCTAATCTACAACGACCTATTTTTACATTTGAAACACCTCGCGTCACCGCTTGTCAACTGTCCAAGCCTGACGCCTCAACAGAGCTTGCCTTGGGTCGAGTGCGGCCAGCTATTTTACTATGTTCCGCAGCATTCACAGGAGGCCATGCACGTTGCATCATTTCGAAGATATTCCAACTTACACGACAGTAGATTCCTAAGGGAAGACTGTCTCCATCTTTAAAATGGGCAGAAAGTCCAAGGCAACCTCTCATAGCCCGTAGTGCACAGTTATAAGTAGGGCCCGGATGTTGATGACATGTCATATTTTTACTGAGCTGTCTAAAACAATGCTGAAGTACATAGAAACTCCGGACGGGCCACCCCGTCTTCAAATATGTCATTTTATTTTGCATCTTTTTGCATTTTTTGCTATTTTTAGCCTACTTTCGATTTTTGCAAAAAATGAAAGTAGACTTATGAGATCAACACAGGGCGAAAAAAGTGTGTCTGTCTGTGTGTGTGTATGTGTGTGTGTGAGTCTGTGTGTGTGTGTGTGTGTATGTGTGTGTCTGTGTGTGTGTGTGTGTGAGTGTGTGTACTCTGAATGTCTGTCCCCCCCCTATCAATTCGAACACGGTGAATGCGAATTGAACGAAATTTGGTACAAAGGTAGCTTTAGCAAAGGACACCTCAGTGTCATGTTTTATATCGCCGCCATCTTGACGGAAACGTAATGGCGGCCACACAAATGTTCAAAGCTTAAATCAAATTACGACTAACCTAATCATCCGATCTCTACCAAATTTTGCAACAACATACCTTTATGGGGGGAGCATCCTTTGACCAAACTAATAAGTCATCAGCGTAATAGTTTGCGGATGGCGGCCATCTTTGTGTGAAAATCGATTCCCCCTATTAATTCGAACACGGTGCAACCGAATGGAACGAAATTTGGTACAGAGGTAGTACTAACAAAAGGCACCTCAGTGTCATGTTTTATATCGCCGCCATCTTGACGGAAACGTAATGGCGGCCACACAAATGTTCAAAGCTTAAATCAAATTACGATTAACCTAATCATCCGATCTCTACCAAATTTTGCAACAACATACCTTTATAGAGGAAGCATCCTTTGACCAAATAACTAGGTCATTAGCCTAATAGTTTGCGGATGGCGGCCATCTTTGTGTGAAAATCAATTCCCCCTATTAATTCAAACACGGTGAAACCAAATGGAACGAAATTTGGTACACAGGTAGCACTAGCAAAGGGCACCTCAGTGTCATGTTTTATATCGCCGCCATCTTGACAGAAACGTAATGGCGGCCACACGAATGTTCAAAGCTTAAATCAAATTACGATTAACCTAATCATCCGATCTCTACCAAATTTTTCAACTACATACCTTTATGGAGGGAGCATCCTTTGACCAAACTAATAGGTCATCAGCCTAATATTTTGCGGATGGCGGCCATCTTTGTGTGAAAATCGATTCCCCTTATCAATTCGAACACGGTGAAACCGAATGGAACGAAATTTGGTACAGAGGTAGCACTAGCAAAGGGCACCTCAGTGTCATGTTTTATATCACCGCTATCTTGACGGAAACGTAATCGCGGCCACCCAAATGTTAAAAGCTAAAATGTAATTACGACCAACCTAATAATCTAGTCTCTACCAAATTTTGCAACACCATATCTTTATGTGGGAAACATATTCAGACCAAACTGCAAGAACATTAGCCCAATAGTTTGCAGATGGTGGCGAAGTATGTGTGCAAATCGATTCCCCCTATCAATTCAAACACGGTGAAACCGAATTGAACGAAATTTGGTACAGAGGTAGCACTAGCAAAGGGCTCCTCATATTCATGTTTAATATCCCTATAGCATGTTGTATTTCAACAAGCTACTACAACCAACATTCAATCATACTCCTTGAAAAGGACAAAGAGTTATAACAATACCCATGCATTTAGGAGAAAGTAGGCTATATGTTCTTTACTGAACATCTTGTTTCCATTTTAAGAGCATATATTAAAGTTTGTTAGATTTTTTTGGTCAAATTTTAGAGAAATCGGCCTTTTAAGGTCTTTTTTTTTTAAATTTAGTCATGTCACAGCTTTATAATAATAGTTTTAATGCAGCCAATGGCCATTGGAAAAGTAAAAAATACAATGCAGGTACTGTCAGTCGCTACAAAATTGCGTCAGGGAAGTTAATCTTCCTTTACAATATGCCGCATGATATCGGTCACAGGGCTCGCTACACAATTCACATATGCATGTAGCTGCATTTGGAGTGTGAAAGTCTTTTCTTCCGCAACACCTGAAATGAAATCCATGGACTGCGAAACGCGTCACAGTGTGTCGTAAATCGTAGTCTGCTTTCTTCCAGTCAGACGATAACATCGCTTCTGTCCCATAGAAGTCCAACCATATTTCTTTCCTTTTTGATTGAAATTCCGCAAGAAGTTCCTGATAGGCAGCGCTAGATGGAAGCTGCATTTGTAGTCTGATTTGTTCAATACAGAATGGCTCTGCAGACAGCTCATACTTTAGCCGGGACGGAGTAAATTTCGATACACACACTGCTTTCTTTAGGAAGATAGACTTTACTTGCTCTATTTCCTTTAAGTTGGTTTTGGTCAGATGAGGCCAGATCAGTTCCAGACCGTAGGTTAAAATAGGTGTCAGTGTGGAAACAAAGAGCTTCATAGCAGTAACTAAAGATAGTTTACGCAAATGCTGTATGTTGTTCATAGCTATTAGTGCAGCAGTCGCTCTGTTTCTCACATGCATTGTGAAAGAAGTTCCTGTCGTCTGGAAAATTAACCCTAAATAGTTAAAATTCTTGACGGTTGTTATCGGTAAATCTCCAGGTCTGTAATAAATCTTATCTCTATTCGAAATCATTCCTCCCTTACGGAAGACCATGTGGGCTGTTTTATTCTCGTTGATGTCACAGCTTTATATGAGAGAGTTACGTCTCTCAGAGTTGGCAGCAAACGACCTTCCTCACTTCAAGTACGCTCCAATCACATCAGTTGATGTTGAACGCTGCTTTTCGAGATATAAAAACTTGTTGGCTGATAACCGCAGATCATTTACATTTGGCAACATCATAATGACATTCGTATGCATTGTAACTCAGACTAAAGTGAATATAAACCTTTTGTTAAGTGCTAGAAATCTATTTTGATTGACTTTTCAGTTTGAGCTTCAGATGACATTTTTGAAATTTTGGTGAGTTTATTATTAAAATATCACTTTCTCCATTTTATAGTGCATTTTTCGAATTTTTAGGTCACTTATTACAGTCATTTTTGAAAATTTTAAGTGCATTTTTAAACTTTCTTACGGCATCAACCTCCGGGCCCTAGTTATAAGTAATAACATAACTAAAGTTTAGTGTTTAATAATGAACGTGGGATATTTTACCAGTAAATTTCCACAGAATGGAGATTGTTGGAAGAAATGAAAACATAAAAACATTTATAGTGGGCAATGTATTAAAAATAGAGATATGCTGTCGCGGACTTTTTTTTTTTTTGTAGAACTTAACATGCTGAACAATTCTTATTACTTATAGTAGGCCTATATCGATATTTTTAAAGAGTTATCGAGTGTAACCTTAAAAGGCGCACGAACGGCAGGTTTTTCTTCGACGTGGATTCACTGAAATAGTTACTGCTCGGCTTACTATGATCATAAATGAATGTTTTTCTACAGAAACCTTCCTCGAGAAATCCTTTACAGAAAACCGCATCAAAATCCATCCGGTGGTTCTCTAGATTACCCGTTACATCCAAGAATCGGGGACTTTCTTTTATACTATGTAGAGAAGAACTTCGAGAAATCGAGTTCAACTGTATAATGTTTGATGAAATATTTCGCGGATATCGTTAAAACCAAACTTCCGGGACTCTATAATCATCAAGAACCACCAACTACTATTTCTTATGTACGGCTGGAACTGTGTCATGCTGTCGATTTACACCCTCTGTCTGAAAAATTCGGTGAATGAGCTACATTTACGAACGGATTGTTGGCTTACCTGAAACAGCCGTTACTGACCTTCGAAGTAATCCCCGTGGATGGTTATGCACTTCTGGGAACGGCTGAACAAGTCCCGGAAACTCCTGGCAGAGTCTTCTTCAGGAATAGCCTTCAATTTGGGTCGTCAAAACCCTAAATTGAAAGCAAGAGAGAAGCGTGAATTTATGCAACCTGCCTTACACACCTGATAGACGGGCGGCAGTGAGAAGGGTGAATTTATGCAACCTAACGTGCACACCTGTTCGACGGGTGGCAGTGAGAAGGGTGAATATTCCATGGAATGGAATGGACCTGAAAACCATCGTCATGGGTGACGAGACCTGGTACCTGAGGTACGACCTCGAAGGCAAGTGTCAAAGTATGAAGTATCGGGGTCCAGGGTCGCCGAAAAGCCCTGAAGGGCCAGATTGTTTCGGACATTTCGGACATCCAACGTAAAGTGACGACCCAACTGAAGGCTATCCCTCAGGAAGACTATGCCAGGACTTGTACAGCCGTTCTAAGAAGTGCATAACCATCCACGGGGATTACTTCGAAGGATACTAACGGCTGTTTCAGCTAAGCCAACAATCCGTTCGTAATACAGAACCTTTCACCGAACTTTTCAGACTGAGGGTGTACTATTTCTAATGTACGGCTGGAGCTGTCATGCTGTCGATTTATTTATATTAATAATTGATAATAATGCGCACAATGTGCATGGATATAGATAAATAGATACATTACACTATATAGTTCAGATATCTAAACAAAACTGAGTCAGTGATACAGTTCTGTTAGAGCACGTTAGAACATGGTACTTATCACACTCTTTTCCACATAGCTCACAAATGCACTCTTCTGTTGCTTCATGAAAGGTCTTCAGTCTACAAACGCGATGGTGGAAACCATGTGTTGCCAGGCGCGTCACTATATGCCTCAGCTCATATTCTGCCTGCATCCAATCTCTGGTTTGCATAGCCATAGTGGCGTAGAAATCCTCTTCTATTCTATCCCTCTTCACTTGCAGTTCCAATGTCAATTCATTGTAGGATGCTGTAGATGGCAGCAGCATTTTTTTTTGTAATCGCAGATCATTTATTAGAAACGTTTCTCTGACTAGAACGTAAGTGTATCGGGACTTTGTATATTTCGAGAGCCCAAGTACCCTTTTCAGGAATCTCGACTTTCGACTTTCTATTTCCCCTAATTGCTATTTTATTTATATTGCACCAGACCTTATTGGGAATCCTGTAGTTAAAACGGAGCGTGAAGTTGATCCCACGCTTCTCGCGAGGCTTTTATATTTTTAATACCGCATTATTATTACATACAAGTACATTTAAACTCAATTCAGCCATCAGCCAATCAGAGCACTTCTCTAGCCAATCAGCGTACAGCAATACTAAATTCAAACTCCCCGCTCCACTGACAGACTTTACACCACAATAACAAAGACACAAATACTTCTCACAAATATTAACCATACGAGGTGGTAGCTGAAGCCTTTACAAAGCAATTCATTGTTACAGAACAATGCCAAACCTACTATAGGTCTTTACTTCTCATCTCTCCTAAAGCACTATTGAACCTCAACCTACTTAAGGTCTTCTATATTTTCATTTTAAATTACGAAGCTGCTGCTTAAATTAAACCATTTACACACACTGTAAAAGCACACACAGCTAAACTATGGTGAGCGAAGCGAATAATAACAACTACAGCATCGGCAGGAGTGTGCACTGGCCAACAATGGCCAACAGGCACTTCCTGACCCGAACTTAAGCTGAGACAGTTCTGCTGCTCTCTTTCTCATATTGCACTGCCCCAAATTAATTAATTTAATTAATTATTTATTACCCTTGCACAACTAAAAGCCATTGCACTGCAAATACTCTGGCTCATTAAACTATAGCCAGAGGTAACGTACTAAATTCATTACTATTCTATTTACCCTCCAAACTTTTTCCCCCTCAAACTAGAGTAAAAGGAGCCCGGTTTACGGGCACCTGACTCTTCTCTTTCTGCATTCACCTTGTCTAAGGTGATATGCTTGTCACTGCTTGGGAGTAGTTTTTTAAACTTTTTGCGCAGCACGACTCTTCATTGATTGAGCAAACCAGCAACAGGTAGCAAGCAGGCAGGCTTGTCATTGAAGTCCGATATTGTTCAACTGGTGGCCTTGCTCAGGCTATCAGGAAACACAATGTACTGAACAGTACACCTGCGGTACATTGAATACATAATAAAGCACTTTATGAACGTTTATAGGTTAGTAGCAGCGATTGGTTGTGATTCAGGGGGCTTTGCGACATCGTGGTCATGTAGCCCCGTGAACTTGGGGAATTTGTCCGATAACCTGTGTCATTGTGATGGCTAGGGCTAGGATTTTTAGGTAAATATATTTTATGTAAATACATATTTTAAACATTTTCTCTATAAACACACAAATTCCTGCTTCTCTTTCTAGCACATAAAAAGTGATAATATTTACATTTCTTAAAATCAGTATTTCAGTTTATTGCAATTTTTTTTCTGTGTTACTTCAAAAGGGAAGAACCTGTGAGCTATCTAATCTTCATGCAGAGCGTATGTCAGCGCTTGCAACTGTGTTATTTTTAAGTCGCCCCGTGCCACTCACTGTGGAAGCTTGAGATTTCCTTGCCCATAGCCATATTGCACCACGTGCTAGACCTACCCCTCCAAGCTACCTGGAACCAGTGTCACTCACATGCAGTTCATTTCTGGCACTGTAAAGTGTAAGGCTGTTATACGATGCCTAAAGTAAAAGCAACTACAAGACATCGTCTGCAGCAGTATGTTGCAGAATTTAAAGCTAATTTTACTTCTGATGGGGGCGTTCTGTTCTGCCAACCATGTGGGAAAGCAATCAAGGCTGAACAGCGATCTCAAGTTACACCACACCTCAAGGGCAAGAAACATACTGCCGCAGTTTCGTGCCTTCTGAAGAAGTGTTTTGCGATAATCGTCGGTTATTTGTGATGGACATCCTGAAGATGTATCTCGTTGTGTATTGTATATCTTCAGTAATCAGTGAGACATAGCTTAAATTACATTTGTGAGTACTGCATATTGTTAATATTCACAATAATAAACTAAATTATAATTAAATATTTTTACATATTTCAGGTATTTATAATACATAAAAATAAATATTTTCCCAATTTTTAGCACCTAAAAATCCGAGTTCTAGTGATGGCTGTGCTACTGTGTATTCTTGTATTGTAGGTGTCAGAATTTTCATAGGAGGGGTTATAGTTCTTGTTGCTTTAAAAGGTCATCTGCCCCAAAATATGTGAACGTGGCTTTAATTCAGATACCTGTTGTTAATGAAGCCTCCGTGGTTTAGGCGGCAGCACGCCGGCCTCTCACCGCTGAGTCCGTGGTTCAAATCCCCGTCACTCCATGTGAGATCTGTGCTGGACAAAACGGAGGCAGACAGGTTTTTCTCCGGGTACTCCGGTTTTCCCTGTCAAAATTTCATTCCAGCCACACTCTCCACTATCATTTCATTTCATCAGTCATTCATTTAATCATTGCCCCAGAGGAGTGCGTCAGGCCTCGGCAGCCGGCACAGTTCATATCCTCGCCGCTAGATGGGGGCTTCATTCATTCTATTCCTGACCCGGTCGGAGACTGGAAGCAGGCTGTGGATTTTCATTTTCACCTGTTGTTAATTCATATAGGGCCTTTGCTATATCATGGTTATTTAGCCTGATGTACTTGGATGTGAGTTGAATTTGTCTGATAACCTGTGTTATTGTGGTGTCTGTACTAGTGTGTATTTGTAATGCCGATGAACATTGGGAAAGAGGCGGCCGTGGCCTTAAGCAAGGAACCATCCCGGCATTTACCTGGAGTAGAAGTGAGAAACCACGGGAAACCACTTCCAGGATGGCTGGGATGGGAATCGAACCGACCTCTTCTCAGTTTTGATCACGTGAATGAGTGGACTCCGTTCCAGCTCTCAGACCAGAATTAAATTTCTTGGCAGAGCCATAAATCGAACTCGGAACTTCAGACGATTACTCCAACTAGGCGGGCGAGACGTTAACTCCTCAACATTAGTTATTTGATTTAGGGGCGCTTGGCCCCAGTCGCCTCCGTCCCCAAGTCCCGTGTACTTGGGTGTGTGTGTAGAATTTGTCAGACAAACTGCGTCAGTGTGGGGTCTGTAGGTGTGTCCGTGTTTGTGACTGAGGCTGGGCGCTTATATACACAGAAAGCGTGGGGTTGGCAATACTATATTTGACGATATTTTTCGCGCATAATGGCGAATGGTTGGTTTGTTCCTTAGTTTAGGGGTTGCGACAACGCAGTCATGTAGCCCCGTGTACTTTGGGTGTGTGTAGAATCTGTCTGATATCCGGTGTTAATTATTGTGATGACTGTATTAATGTGTGTCATCTGTTTCTAATTCAAGTAAGGGCTGCAGACGATTATTTCAAGTAGTTCCTACTTTCGCTACCAAATGCTACCGTCCACGACACCTAGCTGTGAACTTGGCTACTACCCTAGATGCCATCGCAAGAGCATTAATCAAACCTAACATACAAATTTTGCTTCACACAGGTTTAGTTAGTGGAAGGTTCTTTTACATGCCATAAAAATATGACATGGGCCCACCGACTTTACTTCCCCTCCGAAGGCATAATGGCGGACAGAGCTGGAATTTTACTATAAATTATCAGACGTGATCTAAATAAGGGTTGGTGGGAGGGTTATGGACAGCGGAGGTGTTAACATCTATTACTACATTATTTCCTGATTTCTTTTTCATCATTTTGGCTAATTTCAGCACTTTAGAAAATTGTATCGTACAAGTGATGTCTCATTCAGTGTTACTCATACTCCCACCTCATATCAACCCTCACGAGGCTGAGTGTAACCAAATTCCAACCATCGAATCAGAACCTATGAAGTGACAGCTAAGAATGGTAGCCTTTATATTCGACGAAGTCGAAATGTAAATATTATACGTCAGAAAACTGTATCATAATGATAGTACTGTTTTCATTATGAGACAGTTTCTCCAGCCAATCAGAGCTCATTCACTGACCAAATAGGTAAGGATACCTTCGCGCATGCGCTCATTGTAGTTACAATCCCAAACACAAAGACAAAATCAGCACGAAATTTATGAATCTACGTCCAGAAGTTAGCAACACAGCATCCTTCTATATAAATTACCGACATGGATAGTGCACCGTCCCATATGTTCGCAGAAATAAACTGGCGAATATGAGACTAGAAATAGCACTGTACCTTAGGCCTAATATCCCCAACCCCAATTTCTACACAGCGCATTGCTTTCAAACGACTTCGGTGACAATATTAGTGAATGCTAGAGCTGGACGACACTAGTCATCATGCAGGCTGTAAACAATAGCATTGCCAAGCAAAGTCTCTGCTTTCAAAGTGCTTTGACCCACGCATGCGCTCTGTTCAGTCTGCAAAGCCAGCCAGCCCTGTTCACTAACTGAAGTTACTGAATTCCACAGATATTTATGAATATTTATTTTAAGACATATAATAAAGTTATAATTAGAGCCTCCGTGGCTTAGGCGGCAGCACGCCGGCCTCTCACCGCTGGGTCAGTGGTTCAAATCCCGGTCACTCCATGTGAGATCTGTGCTGGACAAAACGGAGGCAGACAGGTTTTTCTCCGGGTACTCCGGTTTTCCCTGTCAAAATTTCATTCCAGCAACACTCTCCACTATCATTTCATTTCATCTGTCATTCATTTAATCATTGCCCCAGAGGAGTGCGTCAGGCCTCGGCAGCCGGCACAGTTCATATTCTCGCCGCTAGATGGGGGCTTCATTCATTCCATTCCTGACCAGGTCGGAGACTGGAAGCAGGCTGTGGATTTTCAATAAAGTTATAATTATCGTCGAACATAAACAGTTGTATGCAACTCGCCTATAATGGAAATTAAGACACTCGTATGGAAATTGGCTACGCTCGTTTTATAAACATACTCGTGTCTTAATTATTGCCATTATAGGCTCGTTGCATAATGTACTATTAGAGTACAAGGTGGTCTTCTTTACAGAATTTAGTGTCAATTTATTTCCGTGACACACGGACATAAATACACGCGCGTTCAGCGAAGCGTGCAACAACTATACTTACGAACTTTTCCACGCAGTTGAGATGGCCCCACCACGCATTGCGTAACCAAGGTCAGAGGTAGTATCTTATCGCACACGTAATAAGATACGCACTACAATGGCAGTCGAACCCACGTAAATAAAGCGGGAATGATTTGTCTCTTCGATGTTCTAACCCCAGTGTTCAACTCATTCAGGCAATTTAGCCTAGTATTTTCTGCATTAAACCGGCATAGAAAGCCAAACACTACGAATATCAGGCAAAACTCAACGTTTGATCGTTTCAAACCTGGTATTAATTGAATGTTGTGACTTGGCAGCGATATGGCAATTTGCCGTGATTTAATTAGCTCAATTGATTTAAGTGTTCCAATGTGAGCGTTAACTATATAAATATAAATAAAATATATATTTATCCCTCCCTATATTATTCTGCTAAGGTCCCATTCCAGTTTTATACCGGAAATAAGGTCCCATTAACACCAACCTACACATATGGGGTACCTACAGGTTCAGCATAAACCAATGCGTAAGCGAAACGCACTCACGTACTCTTTAAATGCCTCACAATTAAATAAATACCTTAAAACATGTACATTTTCAATGAAATAATGAAAGAATGCGACACGGTAACCATGGTAACAGAATCTCACAGGTCCATCTATTTCTGTAAGACGCAATGCAATTCCAATTATTACATTACTGTGAAAGTTTCCAGACGGTTATAAGGTAATCACGGAACCAAATAAAGCTGTAAAATTCATCGATACATACAGTATAATGCGCGTAAGGGGGTCAAGGGGAATTCTAGATTTTTTTCACGCAATTTTCACGTATGAGTGTGGTGCGAAAGGTCTTTTTTCACCAGACTATAAAGGGTCTCCGAAAACCACATTTAAAGGCCCTTAAATTAGCAGTGTCTGTGATATTCCCAGAAAACTAACTACGCTCTGATATACCTATAAAGGAATGGCAAACCCCTAACCACTGCACCAGTAGCTGAATTGATAAAGGCTGATCATTCATACCAAGAATAAATCAGTCATAGCATTCATGATTGAGATTTTGCTAAGTGTACTCTTTACAACTAGAATATTCGCGGACGAAGCCGCGACGGGTAATGCTAGTATTAAATTAATAGACTATTAATATCGTGACAGAGGAAAACAAAGGTGCAGTATCCTAGGTTATTCCGACTAGCACAATGGGGGCAAGTGAGAAGTAACAATATTTTGAAGCCCATGTCACTTCGTTATCGCTTTCCCAAGCTCACATAAACAATGCTCGTATCTAGGTCAATTCTCGTCTTACAAACAATTCACTCAGCTGCTATTACTTTGAATTACGAGGTTTAAGTTATCTCGTAAATTATATATTATTTAGTCAGTTCCAGTACGCTGCAATGTTATGCAACACAAGTTTCTTGTTCACATATTGGTATGAGTGTTTCAAGCTAATACTGTTAGCAAATTGGAGGTTATGTTTGTAACTGCCACACCATTCAGTCTCTGTTTTGAAGGATACGTTTGAGAAGGAGAAAATAATATGTTATTTTAGTTTTATTTTAGATATCTTGTAGAAAATAAACTTTGTATTTTGGATATTAATAAGGACGCCGGGAATTGTTTGCTGGTGAAAATGAAAACGAAAGTAGTCAAAGATCTGAAAATAATTAACTTTATTCTTAGTGAAATTTGCGAAAATAGAAGTACTTATCATGTAATAATAATGTTATTGGTTTTACATCCCTTTTAACTACACTGGCTTTTAGAGACGCCGGGGTGCCGGAATTTTGCCCCGAAGGGGATCTTTAACGTGCCAGTAAATCTACTGACACGGCTCCCTCGCATTTGCGCACCCTCAAATGCCAGCTGACTGCGCCAGGTTTCGAACCTGCAACCTTGGGCTCAGCAAGCGAGAACGTTACCCCTGAGCCACGCAGCCAGACACTTATCATATACTACTGTTACTAAGCGACATATGGCAACGTAGCAAATCGAGGCGACGGTAGAGCGATGTAAAATGTGTGACAATCAGTTTGCATGATCTTATGACACCATAAACTCTTATTACTCTCCAGTGCCTTCGCTCTTAAGAACCAACCAATAACAGAAAAAAGTGCCCTGAAGCGTGTGTTTTTTCCCCTAACTTTTATACGCTTATCTAAAGTTTGGCAATTTTCCTTGTCTCTGTAGCGGCTTCGGTGGTGTAGTTGGTATCATGCTGAGCTTTTATGCCCTAGATCGCGGGTTCAAACCCGGCCGAAGCCATCGGATTTTTTAAGAGCGTTAAAAATCCCTCAGTAGCCTATGCCTTCCTTTGGAGGAGAAGTCAAGCCGGCGGTCTCATGTCATAGATTTTTGGCATGTTAAAGAACCTTCCACTAATTATACCTGTGTGAAGCTAAATTATATAGGTTAAGAATGTAAACAACACTCTTAGGTTTCTACGTTCGTTGCGAGGAGCCGACTGCGGTGGCGTCTATCAGCTAAGTTCTGAACTAGTAGTCGTTGACGGTGGCGTTTGGCGGCAAAAGTAGGAACTATTTGAAAAATTCAAAGTCTGCAGTCCTTGCTTGAATGAAAAAACAGATAACACAAACTAATACAGTCATCACAATTAATACCGGTTATCAGACAGATTCTACACACACCCAACGTACACGGGGCTACATGACAGCGTTGTTGCAGCCCCTAAAATGAGGAACCAACCTACCATCCTTGTCTCTGTAGCTATCACCAAACGGGGTTTGAGTTTGAGTAGATTGAAATCATATTTAAGAAATCGGTCTAGCATTGTTATCTATTCACAGACATATGCAAATCACTGACGATGAAGTTATAAACCGATTTCGTAATGCTTCAAGATATCTTGACTTCATATTATCGTGTAAGTTGTAAATCAAAACAGTAATGTTAATTCTTTCCATCTAAATACTATCAAGTGAGCAAGAACAAAACAAAAGAACAACATTAACATAAAATGGTCTTAGTTGCGTTTGAAATTTATCTAACATAAAACATCACAACAAATTGGTTAAGAAAGTGATAATAATAATAATAATAATAATAATAATAATAATATCGTATTGCCTCGTGTGCCGGGTGCAAGCTTTGTAATTTGACACCCAGAGGGTAGCTTGCATGTCGAATTTCGTTGTTCCTTGAATCACTATGAAAGTCAAAGAGGTTAGATATCTAAGCTCCTTGAAAACTATAGCGCTTTCTCGTAGAGAAATTAGGAACTTTGTGTTGAAGGCAACTCCCGAGATTGAATTTGCCATTTCGAACACCGCATACTGAATTCAAATGGGTTCCTTGACATGCCAACATCGTATGACATGCGTGTCGTATGTTTGCCGGTTTTCAAAAATCACTTACCACGGCCAGGAGCGAACCTGAAATTTTGGGGTTAGTAGATCGACACGCTATCCAGATAGCCTTAAAACAGCATTTTGCACCAAATTATACACAAGGTCCAGTAGGAGGAACGCAGGACCCTCCCCTTTTTCTTTGGGGGCTATTCAATGCCCTGAAATCCCCCCTCCAAAAAAATCTCTATATACAGTACCCCTGATACAGTATATAAAATGCTAAACTTGCCTCATTGATTAGAGCAATATTCTCTATTTTAGGTCCGTATTGAATATGTTCACTAATAAAACTATTAATATTCTATGGAATATTTTCATTGTATGTATTTGATAGTGTGCATCATATTTGTTTATGTCTTAATGTATATTTGGGCTGAGGAAGTACAGACGACTGTACGAACATGTACCCAGTTGTATAAATAGATTATTAACATTGTATTGAAAAGACAGACATTATTAATAGTTTTATTAATAAAATGCTAAGGTGTAAGTTTCACAAGCCTCAAGCTCTTAAACCAGAAGGAGCTAAAATGTGCAGATTGTGCCAAATTCTTCAAATTAGTCTTAATATAACAAGAAATATTTGCGTTTATTGAAAAGTCATCGGAAATATATTAATTACTTTATAAAGTGAGTTTAAACAAATAATCAAGACAATGTACCCTGCCAAGAACTGTGTCGTGCCAAGCCCGCATACTGGTAAAGTTGGTCTGTACAAATGGGGCGCACACAAGTAACCGATCGTAAGAAATAAGCATTCTTAAGGAAGAGAAATACCCGTAGCAGTGATGAATTAGCACTCGGATTTCATAAATGTCGACAATTTGTTTAAAAAGTGCGTTTGAACAAATAAAGAAGACGATAGCCCCTGCCAGGACTGTGCGGCGACCTGCCCGCAAAACACCAAAGCTGGAAGGGTGGTTTAAAACCTGCGGGATTTCTCGTACAGGTCCTCTAGTTAAATTTAATTCCCACAAAATCTTTTTTTTTGTTGTTGCTAAATTTAGCGACACACTCTACTGTAAAAAAATACAGTAGTCCCTCGCTTTGTACACGCGATATGACACCAAAGGATTAATCAACATACCTCACTCGTGTACCCAATCAACCGCGAAGCAATTGCGTAAAGCATGACGATACAATATGTGCAGATTGACTATCCCATCAATAAAACATACTGTAATTGCTTAAGATAGGTGTTTTATGGTTAGAGCATAGATTACATCCTTCATTTCACGTCATTTAATTTTACTGTCGTACGCATTGCAAGAGTGTTCGTTAAGTTGCCTACCAAACAGGGGTGAAGATAGTGTTCTACATCACAGGAGAGCAAGTGGTGACATCACCCTATCGATAGACAAATTATAAAATAAGTCATCTTGCGTCCAAATCCCAGCTCAGCCATCCTAGAAGAGGCTTCCTGTGGTTTTGCACTAGGCCACGGCCGTCTCCTTCCCAAACGTAGTCCCAACTATAAACAACTCAAACGCAAAATACATTGTAGGATGTCACAATAATAGCTCTGCACGATGTTTTTGGACTTTCTGATTCACGGTGATATTTTTGGATCCAAGCGGCATCCAAGCTAATATCTATCTATGTATGTATGTATCTATCTATCGTATGGCTTTTAGTGCCGGGAGTGTCCGAGGACATGTTCGGCTCGCCAGAGGCTGTAGCTGCTTCCAGCGGACCCCCAGAGGTTGAGCTACAAGTTCCGTTCAATTTCAAGTAGTTCCAACTTTCGCTACCAGATGTCAATGATACCTAGTGGTGAACGTTGGAACTTTCATAAAGCGTTCCAACGAAATCTAACCTAGAAATTTAACTGACAAGTTTAGTCTGTGGAAGGATCTTTTACATGTCATAAATTTATGACATGGGACCACTAACTATACTTCCCCTCCGAAGGAAGGCATACTGAAGGAAGCTAATAACTGAAGGTTATCCATGAATGAAATGTCGAAAAAAGCCAGGATTTTAAAAATGTATACCATACATTAATGGTGATACAAGGATTTTACCTTAAGGTTGGGTTCAAACTACAGGGTGCATAGAGCTGGAAAATTAGTCATGGATAAATAATTAATTTTATTTAATCAAATAAAATCTTAGTGTAGTTTGTATGTAGCTTTAATAGTTGGGATGTTAAAGCAGAAGTAAAGGAGGCCGCAGTGCTAACTGCTAATAGGGGATCATGGAGGCGACTGGTTCGCGAACAGAAGCTTGCAGACTAGACTGTACGCTGAAAGGCAAACCAGTCTCAAATGAAAATGTTTGTATGTTAAAACTAAATCAATGCGTTTTTTTTCTAATAGCTAGATTTTTTTAAAAATTCTATGCATTGCAATTTAATTTCTTTTGTCTCATGTTCTCCATAAACAATATATATAACTATTAAACACACTAAGCCTATCAAAACAAATTAAGAAACATCTGTTCAATTGTTGTACATATTCTCCAGCGCTTAACATTATTTAGATAAAACAAAATGGATACCCTTACAATATTTATTTAAATAACATTTCCAAATAATGAATTTAATCTTTCAAAAAATAATTTGATTAAATATAAGTTATAAATACTTATTTGTTTCTATTAAATTATATTTAAGCATTTGAAATTTCTATTTGATTAAACTATTGTAATGATATCCATTTTATTTTATTTTATTTTATTTTATTTTATTTTAATAATGTTAAACACTGAAGAAGATATAAATGGATAAATAGATGTTTCATAATTCGTATTGATAAATAAATAAATAATAATAATAATATCGTATGGCATCGGGTGCCAGGTGCAAACTCTGTTCTTTGACACTCAGAGGGCAGCTTGCATGTCAAATTTTGTTGTCCCTTGAAGCATTATGAAGGTCACGGAGGTTAGATATCTAAGCTCCTTGGCAGCACAACGCTTTCTAGTAAAGAAATTAGGAATTTTGTGTTGGCAGAAAAAAGCGAGATTAATTTGGCCATTAAGAACACGGCCTACTGAATTCAAATGGGTTCTTTAACATGTCAACATGATATGACATGCGTGTCATGAT
Source organism: Meconema thalassinum (assembly GCA_946902985.2). Classification (NCBI taxonomy): domain Eukaryota; kingdom Metazoa; phylum Arthropoda; class Insecta; order Orthoptera; family Tettigoniidae; genus Meconema; species Meconema thalassinum. Next base: position 113,770,441 of record OX336401.1, read on the forward strand.
TTTTGCCGTGATTTCAAAAAAAAATCACTTACCACGGCCAGGAGCGAACCTGCAAGCTTGGGGGTGGGGGGTAGTAATACGACACGATAACCACTCACCCACCGTGACAAGCATTCGTATTGATATATACAGTATATTTAATAGTTATGTACCGTATATCATAATGGAAAATATCATACGTTTTCCTAGCATCGTAAATGTTATTGATTTCTGAACAATATTTCTAACATTGCTCCGGGATTTAATGTTACCATGCAACTTAGGTCTATTGATATTTAAAAAAAATGGCGATACATTTCCAGCTTTAATTTTCGGCATTCTACTTGCAATAAAATCGAGGAAAGTTTTTATTATTTACGATATTTCAATAAACCTTGGTGCAAAGATTTATCAGTCCATCGACTGATCTTCGATGAGCACAATACAAGACAGAACAGAGAACGAGAAATGAAGCCAGAGTGCCTCTATGCGGCAGAAATCTTATCAAGCATGACAATTGTTGATATTGAGAAGCAGGAAATGAAGATCTTCCGGAAAATTCTAGGTCCCAAGAAGCTACCTGGAGATGGATACAAATTTCAACTGAGGTCAAATCAAGAACAAGTTTGAATGGATTTCTGTTGGTATGAGAAAGAGGAGGTTGATGTTCTATGGTCATACTAAACGATTGGGGACCGAGAGATTGGCTAACGAAATTATCAACCTTCAGGAGAAATGAAAAGTGCAACCTCCATGGCTTCAGGAAATCCATCAGGACTTGAAAAGGGCGAACATTAGACCGGCCGAAGTCTGGGAGAGGACAGGATTCAGAACCAAAATTGCAGGTGTGAATGATCCCCCCCAAAGAGAGACACACGCTTTCAGCCGAGCAACGATTGAGAAGGAGCCAAAGGCTGAAAGATCTTTGGCAGTAAGCTAAACGAGAAGGAAGAAACACCTTAAATAAGAAAACCTGATCGTTTGTTGTGTATTTGTAGTCCATAGGTCGATGTATCAAATATTTTAAAAACAAGAACGAGAAAACATAGAGAAACATTGGAGGCATAAATTGACAATGAAATGAACTGCCATACCGTTGTACTGTGCTTGAGGTCAGGCAGTCAAACTTGAACGTCAGCGATAAAAAGCACCGCAGGTAAGACGATAAAAAGAACAGTTCCCGTGGTCAAGGCCCTGATGATTCATCCAACTAACAGTGTCACTAACAGTGCACACGTTCGTCAAAACAATAGGACATAAGTGCGTGTGTGTTAAGCTTTATGCTCAAACAATTATCAACACAGGTAAAACTCCTTGATAAAAACACTTGAGCATCACGTGCTGAATCATAACAGTTTCCATATAAAACACAAATCATAATCTGCAAATGATTAGGCTAACAAATTTGATTACGGTAAAACCTACGCATTATATTAATCACGGTCGTGAGTGTAGCTTCAGCAAGCCCGGAGGTCGCAGGTTCGAATCACGGTGCTAGCAATGACTATCCTGAGAGTGGATTTTTCGTGGGGGTTTCCAGGCAAATGCTGAGATAGTACCTCACTTCAAGTCCCGGTGCAACTACCTCATCCCTGTCCCTAATACAGTTACACACACTGTCATCATTAAGGTTAGGATTTTTGTGTAAATACATATTCCTTTCCTTTGCTTTCACATAACTAAAATAGATACATGTCCATGAATTAGAACCTTAGCTATCATACCTGTAATTACATTTTATTGTTACATATTTTACGAATAAAAAATCCAATGAAAATATCCAAACCAACATCGAAACCATTGAACAGTGCAGTCAGTTCTGCTCCTTAGGAAGCATTGTCACTGACGATAATTAGTGCACCACAAAAATCAAGAGGAGAATTGCCCTCGCTAAACAGTCCATCAGCAATAAGAGACAGCTTCTGACAAGCAGGCACATTAGCATTAAAACTAGAAAATCATTAATCAAAACTTTTGTCTGGAGTGTTTTGTTATACGGATGCGAAACTTGGATTCTAAGAAAACAGGACATACAACGCCTGGAAGCAGCAGAAATGTGGGTGTGGAGAAGGATGCTGAAATGAAGCTGGACGGAGAAAAAGACTAACGAATGAGTCCTCAAGGAAGTAGACGAAACAAGATTGCAGGTTCGCTCCTCGCCGTTGTAAGCGATTTTTGAAAGGCGGAAAAAATTACGACACCATGTCATACGATGTTGGCATCTCAAAGAACCCATTTGAATTCAGTAGGCAGTGTTCATAATGGCAAAATTAATCTCGGGAGTCTCCGCCAACACAAAGTTCCTCATTTTCTACTAGAAAGCGCTATAGTGTTCAAGGAGCTTAGATATCTAACCTCCTTGACTTTCATAGTGCTTCAAGGAACAACGAAATTCGACATGCAACTACCCTTTGGGTGTCAAATTGCACCCGGTACCATACGGTATTATTATTATTATTATTATTATTATTATTACCTAACATACTGACAGAAATTACTTTGTGTTGGCCAACTGAAAACTACAATATTAATTATTAATAAGGCAACACTGGAAAATAGCCTCAAAGCTATCTTTACTTTTTGTCATTTCCTCATTTATTTTCATCCTATATATTTTACATTTTATATCCAGGTCTCTTAACATTTTTTTGTGATACTTGTCTTTTACTTTCTCCCATACCTACTATATAATCTGCAAAACCAACACATTCAATATACAGTACCCTCTCTCTCTTTATTCGTGGGTAACGTTCTCGCTTGCTGGGCCCAAAGTTGCAGGTTCGTATCCTGGCGCAGTCAGCTGGCATTTGAGGGTGCGCAAATGCGAGGGAGCCGTGTCCGTACATTTACTGGCACGTTAAAGATCCCCTTCGGGGCAAAATTCCGGCACCCTGGCGTCTCTAAAAGCCAGTGTAGTTAAAAGGGACGTAAAACCAATAACATTATTATCTCTTTATTCGTTTAGTCGATTCCGACTCTCCGTGACCCCATGTACTACACTACGCCAATTTTTTCTGTCCTGCTCTGCCTCCCGAAGATTTTCCAAGCTGGAATTTAGTGCTTCTGTGATGCCATCCATCCATCTCATTCATTGCTTCCCTCTTCTTCTTGTGCCTTCTATCTTCCCCAGCATTTAGGTCTTCTCTAATGTATTATGTCTTCTCATGATGTGTTCAATGTAGCTCAGTTTTTGTTTCAGGATTAAGCCCTCCAAGGAACACTCTGGTTTAATTTGCTGTAAAACTGACTTATTTGTTCTCTTCACAGTCCATGGAACTCTTAAGAACTTTTGTCCAACACCATAATTGGAAGGAATCTAACCTACGGCGTTCAGCTTTTCTTATGGTCCGTACGTCACAACAGGAAAAAACCATAGCCTTTACTATACGGATCCTTGTTGTTAATGTAATGTCTCTACTCCTAAGATATTGTCCAGATTTGAAAATGCCTGTCTACCACGTAGCAATCGTCTTTTGATTTCATGGCTGCAGTCACCATCAGCAGAAATATGTGAGCCAAGATAGTTAAAAAACAGAGACTATCTCCATTAATATTCTCCTCCTACATGCCATGAATTGACAGTTGTGGTTGTCATAATTTTTGTTTTCTTGAGATTCAACATTAGACCAGTCTTTGAACTTCCCTCTTTCACTTTCAGTACAGCTATCAGTAAATTGAGGGCATGAAAATTTCTACAGACCTGAGCCGACTGTATCTTTTCCCTGGTTCGACTCTGACTAAAACAAGTTTCGAACGAACATAACCAATATTATTATACTCTAATTTATTTTTGAAGCTCATGGCGTGTATCAGGAAATACCCTTATCCAACATGGGCTGTCCCATATTACACAGCTGCCGATACACTTTAATTGATGCCTCTATAAGGCTATAAAACACGAACATTAAACGAAGATAAGAGGGATTTTACTTTATCATCTAGGTCGCATCTGGCTACTCAAGGATTTCCAGATAGAAATTGAGCATTTTCCGGCATCTGCAAAACTACAAGGGAAGTTGTGCTAATCATTAGCCCATAGCGTTGCTCTAAGGTGCAATGAATAACAGAAAAATTAAGGAAGGTGGGTAAAAATACCGATCAATTTTGCATTTATGTGAAAAGTGTTTTATCAAGTGTAATTCATGTAATTTATTTCACACTCCGGGACAATAGATGCTTGAATGGAAGTGAAGAGAAGGATTGCATTGGCAAAACAGGCATTTATGACTAAGATAAACATTTTCTCCAGCAATGATATGAAAATAGATGTAAGAAATTCCTTTGCAAAATCATTTGTACACTGCTCTATGGAAGTGAATGTTGTACTCTGGGTAAATTGGAAAAGAATCGACTTGAAGCTGCGGGAATGTGGATATGGCAGAATATGACAGGAACGAGCTGGATGGAAAGAAACACCAACCTGGAAGTCTTAAGGGAAGTCAAAGAAGAGAGAAGATTAATGAAGGAAATGGGGAAGAGAAAAATAAAATTTATTGGACTTATCAGACACAACACTGTCATCGTTAACATTCTTGAAGGGAAAATGCTGGGAAAGAAAGGAAGAGGACGGCCTAGGACGAAGTATTTGGAAGACATCAAGAATAGAATGGGATGTGACAATTACACAGGACCTAAATGAACCTATGTTAAGCACTTAAGATGCCACTTTATAGTGTTACACCGTCTACTCTATCAAGCATTGAAACTATTACTTTTATCAAACGGCCCTAGTAGTATTATCATTCTCAGTAGGAGAACTGTTATACGATGTGAAGTGATGTCTGAGCGACACACCTCAGCCCTCCCTCCCCCACGTCACCCACGGAGAAGAAACTCTAATGGCATTTTAATGAACGTCAAAGCGTTTTCTGAGGGAATAGTCTCCGTGTTCGTGGGAGTAGGAACATTACAGGTCAGGTCGTCATTATCATCTTGGGTTGTCTCACATTCGGGACTTTGGTCAAGTGTTCTTCAACATTGAATTCAGAAATCTTAGTTAACCTATAGTGTACGTATTAACATAGGCGGCTTCGGTGTCGTAGTTGGTAGCATGCTGAGCTTCTATGTCGATGGCCGCGGGTTCAAACCCGGCCAAAGTCGTCGGATTTTTGAGAGCAAAGCGAGTCCCTCAGTATGCCGTCCTTCGGAGGGGAAGTTAAGCTGGCGGTGCCATGTCATTGAGTTATGGCATGATAAATAACCTTCCACTAATTACACTTGTGTGAAGCTAAATTAGAGGTTAGATTTAACTAACGCTCTTAGGTTCCAAAGTTCGTCGCCAGGAGCCGACTGCGGTGGCATCTAGTAACCAAGTTCAGACCTAGTTGGTCGTTGACGGTGGCGTTTGGTAGCAAAATTTGGAACTACTTGTTAATCAAATGTCTGCAGTCCTTACTTGAATTAAAATAAAAATAAAAACAGATAACACACACTAATGTAGCCATCACAATTAACACCGGTCATCAGACAGATTCTACATACACCCAAAGTACACGGGGCTACATGACCACGTTGTCACAGCTCCTAAACTGAGGAGCCAACCAACTAACCTATTTACACACATCAAAAAGAGTTTTGCACATTGACATGGAGCACAATGGGGATGAAAGTGAGGACGGTCTTATTTATTAAGCAGTGTCCACGCCTGCTCTACACTATTGAGATCAGGAGAATAGGCAGGCCATTCCATTCTGTGAATGCCATTCTCCTGAAGAAAGGAACTGACATCGTGCGAGCGTTATCGTCCACAAAAGTAAAATTTGGGCCGAAATTGTCAGCATAGCCTTTTTCACTACAGGTGCCAGGATAGTATCCCTATAACGTATGCCTGTCACACACCCTGCGATGTACACGAGGGGTTCGGCGACCATACATGATGCCACCTCAATACATTGCACCACCTCCTCCCTGCTAGTATTGGTCACGGATGTATTGGTCGTGCTTACGTTCACCGGGTCGCCTCCACACTCGCACAGGTCTATCTTCATTGACACAGGCAAGTGTACACAGCCGTTAAACACGCACACAAGAACAACTTATGGGTTTGAGACCACTACGACCCTTGTTTTGATTTGTGTAAAGGGGAATGGCATATATACAGCTCCTGACCATTGTCTCTTTTTGGTATGTTTTAGATTTTATATTCAACTAAGTATACATTTTAAGGGTATAGCACACTGATTGCAACATTGAATTTAAAATAATTTTACTGATAAAACAAGTATGAGAAATTCTCAGGACCTTTCTTCCTATAAATAGCATTTCTAAGGCGGCTTCGGTGGCGTAGTTGGTAGCATGCTGAACTGTTGTGCCCAAGATCGCGGGTTCAAACCCGGCCGAAGTCGTCAGATTTTTTAAGAGCGTTAAAAATCCTTCAGGATGGCTTCCTTTGGAGGGGAAGTAAAGCCTGCGGTCGCATGTCAGATTTATGGCATGTATAAGATCCTTCCACAGACTAAACTTGTGTGCAGCTAAATTTCTAGGTTAGATTTCGTTGGAACGCACTATTAGTCTAAAGTTCCAACGTTCACCACTAGGTATCATTGACATCTGGTGGCGAAAGTTTGAACTACTTGAAATTGAACGGGTAACTCACCCTAAGGGTGTCCGCTGGAAGCAGCTACAGACTCTGGCAAGCCAAACATGTCTCCTGACACTCCCGGCACTAAAAAACAATACGATAAATTTAAAAAAAAATCTAAATGAATTTCTGTTCCACAATAATCTGGCAACTACAAATAGCAGTCAGTTGAGGCATATCTCAGACTTCTATACGTCGAGTTTTAATTCAGAAATGGAAGACCCAATCTAACAAATTTTCCAGCTATTGTAAATATACCTCCCTCATTCCCACTCTCTCTCTTTTAGTATACAGATATATCCAAGAAAATTGCGATAGTCCATGCAAAAGTTAGTGATCCTTAAAAAATATGATAAGGGTGATTTCCCCAAGCTTATCAGATAAAATACTACTACTACTACTACTACTACTACTACTACTACTACTACTACTAATAATAATAATATCGTATGGCCTTGGGTGCCGGGTGCAAGCTTTGATATTTGACACCCAAAGGGTAGCTTGCTTGTCGAATTTCGTTGTTCCTTGAAGCACTATGAAAGTCAAGGAGGTTCGATATCTAAGCTCCTTGAACACTATAGCGCTTTCTAGTAGATAAATGAGGAACTTTTTGTTGGCGGAAACTCCCGAGATTAATTTTGCCATTATGAACACGGCCTACTGAATTCAAATGGGTTCATTGACATGCCAACATCGTATGACATAGTGTCGTAATTTTTGCCACCTTTCAAAAATCACTTACCACGGCCAGGAGCGAACCTGCAAGCTTGGGATTAGTAGACCGACACGTTGACCACTCACCCACCGTGGCAAGCTAGCTAATCAGATACCACTTGTACTCTCAAGCCTTCAATTGTAACTTAAACGCAGTCACTTACCCAGTCCTGGAAAAGGCTTTCTTGTGTGATTTGCTGCACCAAAGTTCTTTTCTTTTATACGAAAATAAATCAATTTGTTTGAGGAAAATTTAAATATAATCAATAATAAATATAATAATTATTATTATAGTACCGTGAACAAAATAACTGAATGTTCTCCTTCAAGGTGTTTGGCTTCATTGAGTAGTCCACGGCATGTTATACAAGTAAGTGTAACTTTGCATATCATCCGCGATCTGGTTTCCTCTCCACAAAACAATTCATCAATAAAGATGATCTCGTCAGCCCTTTTTCTTCTAATACTATATTATACATACAGCAAGGAACAGGTTTCCACACACTTGAGGCAGCATCTTCTTCTGTTTCATTTACAGTTTTACTTCATAAATCTAGTCGACAGTAAAGTGTGGAAAGTTTTGAATGTCTGTAATAAGTTCTATATTACGTAACTAACAGGTGTCATCCGGTGAACAAAAATTGCGAGGCATATACGCAGTGATGGGAAGTAATTTAAATCAATCGGATTATACTAACGATTACTTCTCGGGTGTATTTACTTGTAACTATTTTTGGAAAATGTATATTTTACTCCTAATTTTCTTCGCGAAGAAAAAAAAAAAAAAAACTCTCGGCACGCCAGAAAGCAGAGGAAGATTTCACCAGGTAAAGAAACATATTTCGATATCACAAAATTTGACAATTGGGTACAACAGTTTCACATCTTTAACATACGAGAAGCCCAAATTCCGAAAACCTTTTGCTCATCCCTTGATGACGTAAGGGTGGGTCAAATCAAAAGTTCTTTCAGACAAAAAGTTCTGGGTAATGCTCAGAGGACTGTCGACAATTTTAAATGGTTTTGATATTGTGCCTATTAAAGGAGCCATTAATTGGTTGTGTTTTTCGTCAAAACTACGTTTTTCCCAATCCTTTGGTCAATGGTTGGTGCTATCAAAAATCTTCACTATGATACATTTTTTGGCCCTTATCCGAAGAATAGTGAGAACTTTGAATGGATTCACTTTTTCACTACTAAAAAGGTCCCCCCCCCCCCGACATTACCATCTCCCTTGTCCGATTTTTTCCTTTAACGAACTCTACCAATATTTTGAATGGATAAATTTTATGTATACATTTGAAAGTGATTGGTGCAAACTGACGGTAGTTTTCGTGTCCACAAGAAAGTGATACGGTAGATCTACATATAGATAATTGCATAAACTTTTGAACTGGTGGGGGTTTTGGAGTCTGGTGGATGTGAAACGCCAAGATATGTCGAAATTGTCCGGAAGTCACAACATAGTAAGAATAATGTTTTAAATGAGTATCTATAGAAGTTGCATTATAGCCTATGTGGTTTAGTGTAAGAAAGGGCCAAGAGTCCTAACTTCGCCACAATAAAGGCACTAATATTAATAATAATGATAAATAATAATAATATTAATATATATATATATATATATATATCAGAACTTGCTTGCTCATATCTTGAAAATGAAATGCATTCTGAACAAGGCGAAATTTTAGAGCTGGAGTAACATTCAAACAATGATATTGTTGCCAAGAATGCATGGCCCAACAATGCAGTTGCTATGAGATATGAGCCGTAGTTATTGTTGTTTTAACCATTTATAGGTTAGTAGTCAGTATGTAAACCACCTACCAAAAGGACGATTTATATTGTCAAAGATGCAGGTGGCTGAATCTTTCACTCATATTTCAACAAATTCTTGTAGAAGTGTTAATGTTTCTGTAAACCAAATATTATTAGTTTATCTCCTTGACCTAGGGTGCTAGATAAAGGTTTTAATAAACACAATTAGAATAAAAGAGTGAAATATAAACAAATGGTAATAAAAATAGTGCATTTTTAATTTTAACTTTAATTACCCAAGTTTTCTTTACGTTTTAATTTTAATTGTTCAGTATTCTTAATTGTTTAGTAATGCTTAATATGCCTCTAAATGTTGAAAAAAGAATAAGCTTATAAAAATGAAATTTCCAATAATTTTACCATCTTAATTGCAAAATTATAAAAGTAATTATGAGCATTAAAATTTTAAAGAAAACAAAAATTAAAATTAATCATAATTATAATTAGGCTGAAATAATTAAATGTAAATAAATACAAATAGAATAATGTACTATTATGCCCTATGAAGGGTTAAGAGGCGGGGCTATGAGGTCATCAGTCCCAATTGGTATGTATTGATGTTAAAAAAAAAGTGTGCCCGAGTCTTAATAATATAGCCAAGCACTGTATCTATAACTCAAAATTGATACTTCTTTAGTAAATGATAGTTTGGCATTAGAGATGCGATGTGTACGAATGATCCAACCAATCTCTACTGCAGATTATTCTATCATGATGTTGAACGTTAACTCTTCTTCTTCAGACAGATAAACACACTTGTTGTTTTCAACAGAATCAAGGTGTTTCCTGTTTACACATGCGGTGAAGACTTAATCTAGAGCGAAACGGAAATAGTGCGATACTGAAGACGTGATCCTGACCTCCAAACAATGTCCCCTCATTAACACGGAAGGTCGCGAGTTCACACCACTTTCTTCTCAACGTATTAATTATGAAGACAACAACAACTGCGTCGCTGAGGCAGGGAACAGATGGCAGAGTTGAGAAAGAACACCCTTTCATTATTATGAACGGATTTGCAAATAACTTTACAAATATTAGCTTAATACTCCCGAATACAGTAAAACCCCGATGTTACGCGCCCGTTTTATACGCTATCCCGTTTATTAAGCTTTCTTTCTAAGGGCCCTGGACGGTTCGTATATAGTAGGCACTGCATATTTTTACACTACTAGCGGACCGGTGCGAGAACTCTCGCATGTGTATAAACCACCCGCCTGGCTTTACTGTTATGTGGGCTTCTATAAATATATTTATTAGTTTAAACGCACTTTTTAATCAATTTGTCGGTATTTTTGAAATGAGAGCAATTCATCACTACCGCTGGTTGCACAATGGATTGTGTGTGCCCCATGTGTACAGACTACCCGTCCGGCCCTAGTGCTGTGTGTGTGTACGCGGCACAGTTGTGCCAGGGGCTATAGTCTTGTTTATTTGTTTAAAATAACTTAATAAACAAATGAATATATTTCCATTGACTTTTCAAGAAATGGAAGATTTTTCCTGTACTATTGAGACGATTTGGAAGATTTTAGTACAAACCACATCTTCTAACTCCCTCTGGTTTAGGAGCTTGAGTTTTCTGAAACTTACACCTTAGCGTATTATATAGATGTTATAACCAGGGCCCGGATATTGATGACCTATAAATGTTTAAAAAATAACCTATAAAATGACTGCAAAAATCCCATAAAATGACCCGAAAACTTTTAAAAAATGACCTAAAAATTCGAATGAAACACATACATTCATCACACAAAAAATGCAAACAGACTAAGTCATGGTATGTTGAAATGTTTTTAATTATTATTATTATTGATTTAAGCCCACTACGGAGCACTTAGTTCTTCTTCGATGAGGGGGCGTGGTGGCTCAGCGGTCTAGCTGAATGCCTCTCACCAAGGCGGTCCGTGTTCGATTCCCGGTGAATGCATGTGAGATTTTCGAAGTGAAATGCCATGTCCTGTGGTTCGGATTCCACGTAAAAAGGAGGTCCCGTGGCTCATGATCTCGAGATTAACGGTCACGTTAAACAACAAGCTTCCTTCCTTCCTTTCTTCTTCGATGCTCTTTTCCGTTCCCAATATCTCTTGAGCCCTGCTGATAATTTCTCCTTTCTCTCCTGCGAAAGGGGCTTCCGACATCTAGAGACTCTAGGTGGTGGGGTCCAAGATTCTACCATAGCACAAAATTTAGAACGATCTTCTACATCAAGGTCAGCAATTCCAGCCGAATCCAAGTCCTTTAGTACTTCATTAAGCCACAGGCTTCCAGTCTTGTAGCTTTTAACCAAGGAGAAGATCTTCTTGGTAAGCCTGTTACTGTTCATTCGTTGTAGGTGCCCGCAGAACTTCAGCCTCCTAAGTCGCATACTGGTATTGGCTGATACTGACTGTTGATACAGGTCAGAATTAGATTTCAAGCGGTAGGTTCCATCTGGGAGCTATCTCGGGCCATGGATATTCCTGAGGATACGTCCGTTATCTTTCTCCAGGTCATCCATGGTGCCTTTTCTGTTCATCAAGAGGGTCTCTGCGGCGTACAGAAACTGTGGTCTGACAGCAGTTCTGTAGTGACAGATCTCAGCTTCTTCGAAATGCATTTCTTGTTGTACCTAATATAATTTAATTTACGGTATTTGACAAATACGAATTATTTGCACAGAAATACTGTTTAATATTTCAATCTAGTGTGTCTCCTGGCATGTGAATATTCCAAGAAATAAGGGTTGAACAAAGTTGTGAAGATTCTCATGTCTTCGTATTCATCCTCATTTTCAGTTCCGTTAATATCCAGTAGTACCATACGCAAAAACAAAAACCATTATAAATGTGAGAAAATTACTCAAAACATATATAAAATATTCTAATAAATTCCATAAAATATCATAATATTGACGCGAAAAGCGAGAAAATGACCTAAATATAAAATACTTAGAAAAATTACGAAAAAAAAAGGATTAATAAATATGCATTTCTGTAATGTGGGGACCATGAGCAGGTTTGTTGGATCCTCAGTTTAGGGGCTGCGACAGCGCGCTCATGTAGCCCCGTGTACTTTGGGTGTGTGAAGAATCTGTATGATAATCGGTGTTAATTGTGATGGTTGTATTAGTGTGTGTTATCTGTTTTTTAATTCAAGTAAGGAGTGCAGACATTTGATTTTCATGTAGTTCGAACTTTTGCTACCAAACGCCACCGTCAACGACCAATTACTCCTGAACTTTGTTACTAGATGCCACCGCAGTCGGCTCCTGGCGACGAACGTTGTAACCTAAGACCGTTAGTCAAATATAACTTATAATTTAGCTTCACACTAGTATAACCAGTGGAAGGTTCTTTATCATGCCATAAATCAATGACAAGGGACCGTCGGCTTTACTCCCAGTCCGAAGGTAGGCATACTGAGGACCATGAACAGGATTTGTATATAAGCCTAAGTTAGCAATGTCAGTGGTGATCAATATAAAAGATGACATAGCATCAGAATCAGAGTCCTGATTTTAACGCTTCTAAATCCCCCTCATGTTATTGCTTTTTACCATTAGCCTAAGTTTCGTACGATGTAGGCCTAGTATTACATGGATATCCATCTGGTTCAAATAAAACGACCGAAGAAACGTTGACACACTTTATATCGCCATTGTATTCACAACAAGTCCTTGTTGTCGTGCAATGCAAATAACGAACTTCAAAACTAAATCCCACGTAAATTACTATGTTTCTGAGTGCCACCTCTTTGAGGGCAAGTAAAATTACGTGTAGACGTGTGACCGGCGTCATTGGCTTACTTAGCACTCTCTCGTCGTATGTTCGAAAATAAACCAATTCTTACTAGCCTACAAGTTTGAAAAAATATATAGTTGAAACTGATTTATACGTAACCCAGCGTACAGTTTCACTGATGTTAATGAATACGCCATTTAGCTCCGAGTTATGCGTGACCGACTTGCACGCAATTCTCCTCTATATCGACTAGCTGCGTGGCTCAGTAGTAATGTTTTCACCTGCTGTGTCCAAGGTTGAAGGATCGAATCCTGGCACAGTCAGTTGGCATTTGAGGGTGGACAAATGCGAGGGAGCCGTGTCAGTAGATTTACTGGCACGTTACAGATCCCTTTCGGGGCAAAATTCCGGCACCCCGGTGTCTCTAACAGCCGCAGTAGTTAAAAGACGTAAAACCAATAACATTATTAGTAACTCATTATTATCCTTTCCAGCTTGCCACGGTGGGTGAGTGGATAGCGTGTCGGTCTACTAACCCCAAGATTGCAGGTTCGCCCCTGACCGTGGTAAGTGATTTTTGAAAGGCGGCAAAAATACGATACGCATGTCATACGATGTTGGCATGTCAAAGAACCCATTTGAATTCAGTAGGCCGAGTTCATAGTGGCAAAATTAATCTCGGGAGTTTCCGCCAGCACAAAGTTCCTCATTTCTCTACTAGAAAGCGCTATTGTGTTCAAGGATATTAGATATCTAACATCTAACCTCCTTGACTTTCATAGTCATGGAACTACGAAATTCGACACGCAAGCTACCCTCTGGGTGTCAAATAGCAAAGCTTGCACCAGGCACCCGAGGCCATACGATATTATTATTATTTATTATCCTTTCCCTTCGATGAAGTCTTCTTCAGTTTATATCTAAGGCAAAACCTATTCTAATTTAAACTTAAGAGGCCCCGGGTTCAATTCCGGGCTCCATCAGGGATTTTAGAAACTGACGTGAGGGCTGGAACGGGGTGCACTCAGCCTCGTGAGGACAATTGAGTAGCTGTCTTGACAGTGACACAGCGCCTCGGGCACTAAAACCTATATTAACGGCTGAGGGGACCCGAAGCGCTGACCTCGTGTCACCTCACTATTTGCAGGCCAAATGGCTGGGCAGCGGTCGCTTGGTAGGCCTAGGCCCTTCATGGGCTGTAGTGCCAAGGGTTATTATTATTATTATTTTATTAGTAAAAATATTGTCAAATCTCTATTTAGGTTCAAATAAACTGTAAAAAATAAGCAAATTTTGGAAGAATGATTAAGCTGTGCGTACTTACACGTTTGGCTCTTATTATTTGTACTATTCTCCGCTGAAATTACATAAACACACACAAGAGAGTTGAAAGAGGATTGAAAGCCGTCAATGACATTAAGTGAAGTTCAGGCAACTGGACTGTCGGCCACCAATTGAAGACTCCGCGGGAAAAACGGGACAAGTCACACTTTGTAAATTAGCTTAAAATTAGCTTAAAAACACCCCAATTGAGTGTAAGCAATATAGTTGTTTTGCGAAATTTACAAAGGAATTACATGTACAACAAATAACAACTAAAGTTAAATTAAGAAAGGAAAAGTGAGAGGATATGGGACATTCTTTCAGTTTCCTCTAAAAATAAAAACCACTGTATCTCAGTGATATTCCACTTTATTTGAAATTAATGGCTTGAAAGTTATCTCTACATTATGCAATTAGAAGGCTCGTTTAAACAATAGCAATACCGAAATGAATTAAACTATCCCCAAATATTTGTTTATTTCTTAATTCGTTGGTTTTATCTCGGTAATTTTGAAGCAGTGGGTTTCAGCGATTTTCTATAACAAGGTTAATGGAACATCTGCAAAGTGTTTTTGAAAATCATATTTAAATATTTAGAGCCTTTATTTAATTAATTATTGGTAAGGATATCCATTTTATTTTAATATTGTATAAGCGCTGAAGAAAGTATCATCGCATAACGACACATGTACTAAGATTTGAATATAATTTGTATTGATTGGCAGAGGCTTTTAATTAATTATCTAACTTTTTAATCAATAGGGGAAATTTTCTTATATTTTCCTAAAATAGTAAATGTTTTTGATTTTTACTGTTATTATTGGGCAACTATTGTTTCCTTAACTATGTTTTAGATTTTATATTTAACAGAGTGATTACAATAACAACTTAAGGGTGTAATGGTTGCAGTATTTCTCAACGGAATAAAGATGATATTATTGACAGTAATAATAACAAGTAATGGTAAGTCCCAGGACCTTTGTCCTAGTAAAATGGCAATCGTTAAACAAAGAGAAATAGCATTCACTTCAGCCAGTTCTCTGACTTCTGTGCCATGCTAATTCAGAAACGTAAGAATTGTATACCAGCTATCACTTTGGTGAAGTAAAATAAATATCCATTGAAGTATTTTGAATAATATATATTTCACAAAATGACTTCCATAAACTCTCAATTCGTGTGTAACGAAAAGGATCCTCAATTCTGGAGTAAGCCAACGAATTACTGTTGCCATTACGACTTTGAAACGTGATCCAGTTGTTTAAAGTATGCTTCATTGTGTCGAGATGGTAAGTTAAAATTAAGTCGTGTCACTCACTAAACCCAATATTAATTTATGTGAGAGTAAGATATCCCGAAATAGGGACGTTCTTAATTTAAAACATGACATTTTTAATAACATTGTCCCTTTGATATCGACAGAAACAAGTTCGTTTGAGGTTCCATAAGTTTCAACTTTTGACACAAGAACGGCTAACTTCTAAACTATCGCTACAGCTCTTATGATAAACAGTCAATAGGGGATTTTAATCACCTATTTCAATAACGAATTTATTACGCACAATCTGCAAAATATGTAGTGTACTTTACATCAGGCTAAATAACACTTAACTCAAGAATCAGAGCAAAATTTAATCAGAGAGATGCACTCAATTACGAGATATGTATCGCACTGTTCTCCACACAAAACACATGTACTGTACACTCCTGGCTAGCCTGGTGAAAGGATTTGATGATGATGAAGAGAGCCGTGTATCGCTAAGTGTGTGATCAGGTATCTCAACTCGTATTCCTCTTTCATCCAATCCTTGTTGTATTGCGTCTGTATCGTAGAAGACTTCTACGATTGAGTCCCTTTTTCCTCGTGGCTCTTGTAATAGTTCTTTTTACGCTGAAGTGTGCTGCAGATGCATCTGCAGTCTTAGGTTTTCTATCAAAAAGGTTTCCCGGGCTAAGACATACACGAATCGGGATGGAGAAAATTTTGATACTCCTAGAGCCCTTTTGAGGGTATCTCGGTTTCATGCTTTCCAGTTCTTTTTACAGTCTATGTGACAGGAATTGCCAAATTAATTCTAAACCGTATGTGAGTGTTGGTAGCCCTTTGACTTTGAAGAGTTCCATGGCCGTCTTCAGTGTCATTCTTTGTTCATCACTTCTTTTATAGATTATTCTAGAACTAAAAGAGCAATTTCTCCTACGTATTCAGAGTCTGTTGACTTTTTCAAAGAAAAATGTAAATGAAGGTATTAAGTCACTTTTTAAGTAACGCTGAGTGTTACCATTACATATTACCATTTGCAATGTTCTGAATCTCCTGCCAAATTAATGCAAGATTTCGTGTGATATTCTTCCTTTTCTATTGATGTAACTTACTTATATTTCTTGAATTTGAAAAAAAATACTCAAATAATTTTATTTTCAGGTTTAGAGAATAACGCCTATTTAAATTGGGGGTCGACAAACTGAAAAGTATTTAAAATTTCTCCTAATCAGATTATAAAATAGCGCTGTATAAAAAGAGTTATGCTTGTTATTTAATGTTAAAAATTCAGTTATTTTTAAGTTTTTGCTTTTACTGAAAAGCATTTAAAATTTCGTTCACTAAGACAATACTGAAAAATTGCTTCCTACATAATAATCTGAATCTTTTATAGTATTTTAAACGAAATTCTTGGAAGTTTAATCTACATTTTACTGAAGATTGTGTTTATTATCTTGGAAGTTTAATCTACATTTTACTGAATAATTTCTTATTATCTTGGAAGTTTTATAGGTACATTTTACTGAAGAATTAATTTATATTATCATAGAAGTTTAATCTACTTTCTACTGCAGAATCTTCGTTATATTGGAAGTTTAATCTACATTTAACTGTTTTTTTTTATTATTTTGGAAGTTTAATCTACCTTTTACTGAAGAATTTCTTTTTATCATCTTGGAAGTTACTGAAGAATTGTTTTGATAGTGATCATCTCTAATGCTCAATTTTTTAAATAGAATATTAACGATAATTTGATGCTCTTAGTTGTGTTTTTTTAAATAAAACTGAACAAGGTTACAAGATAACTGAAACTGGTATTGTAATATGACTGTTTCCAATACATGGATCATTCATTTTACCTATTCATAACTAGAAACTTTAATTTAAATAACAATCTAATATAGGCCAATGTGCTGGTAGAAAAAGACACGTATATAGATGGCGGATCAAACTATGAAGCCGACTCACTTTGGAGCAAAAAATTAGTACATTGAAAAATAGTAAACATATCCCCCCCACACACACAAAAAAAATTGATCATAAAATTAAAGTATTTAAATTATGAATATTGAGTTATATGCCATTTTAAAAATCTACAATATTCTGTGTGTTACAAACAATGTCTCAGGATGAAGCAGTATTGCCACCTTAATTTGCTGAAAATTGCTACTTAGTATTCAAAGTCAACAAGGTACCAACAGAGAAAAAATAGTTATTTCCCTACACGGACTTCAAACATTGCTAAATACCTATTGAAAGAACATTGAATTCATCATATTTTATCACATATATTTTTTCTATAATTAAATCCCACAACTTATCACTAAAGTTGGCAACATTGGTAAGATGTTGCTTTTGTTAATTCCTTTAGTGGCTTGCGACATCATGCTCATTCAGCCACGAGTACTTGGGTGTGTGTATAAACATTATATTTGCAATTTAATCTAGAATTGGGAATGCTGCCATGGCATTACAGTAAGTCATGTACCATCCCGGTATTTGCCTGGAGTAGAAGTGTGAAACCACGGAAAACCACTTCTATGATGACTGAGGCGAGAATTGAACCCATCTCTTCTCAATTCTACCTCATGAGGCAGAGTGTACTCCGTTGCAAGCCTCCAGACACGAATTACATTTCTTGGCAGAGCCGGGAATCGAACCATAGTGCTCAGGAGTGACAGCCAAGAATAGTAGCCACTGCACCACGTGGTGGGCATTTGGGTATGAACTGATACCGATCAAAACTTATAATAAGTTATTTAAACCTTTAAAACCATGGCTGGAAAGGTAAGTCAGCCTTCAATTCATTTAAGAGCTAGGGACATTTTGGTCATCAGCCCCGTGTTTTAGTGGGGGTATGTGTGAAATAATAACATGTGGTTCTGTATCCTACTGTGCATTGTTCCAAACATTATTGTCTGGGATTAGGGTAGGTACTCTAGTTGAATATTCATCTCTAGAGAGAGAGTGAGGTAAACCTCCGGCCTCCAGGAAAAACAAGCTCAGGATGGCCATAATCAATGATTCGATTCTGACCTTCAACCTCTGCATTTCTAGATTCTAGGGCAGTACGTCCTACTTCACTCGCACAGTTTCACTGCTGTTTTTAAAGACATAATATAGTTCTCTATATAACTATTCATTAATTATTTTACTATCATCTTCAGCATTAAAAATAACAAGGAAATACGACAGTTAGAAAATAAATGCTAAACAGGAGTTCTGAAACTATTGTTCAATAGGACTATACGAGTAATACTTTGATAAACGGAAATGGTATAATGTTTTATCACGTGTTGGGAAGCAACGTCACTTTACAGATAAGCTCTTCTATTTCCTTGAAGCTTTTGACTCCAGGAATTGAGATTAGGCCTACACTGTCCCAATACATTCAAGAAAATAATAAATAACACACTATAAAGCTTGGACAGTGCTTGAAATCAAGAGCACATTATCCATCAAATTACTTTCTAAATAAGGGTGTTAAATTAGAAAATTGATTATGCATAGAACTCAAATTTGCCATAAATACTTGTCTAGTTGAACAATTGGATCTAAGTTAGAAAATGAGCATTTGCAGTATAGTATTAGCGATGGGTAATTTACTCACTATTTTACCAGGCATATTTATAGGGATGGAGGGGGGAATAGAACATTGGGTCACCTGAAAGGCCTATGTTTGAATCCCAACCACTCAGGGACAGAATTATCACCTGGAATAACACGTATCATCCGAACTTCTGCCCCGGCCACAACCAAATTACGCCTAGTTTGCTCCTAAATATTCAGGATAAGCTGTCTTCAGACATTAAAAAAAAAAAAATCTTACGCATGTTTTTCCACAACACTTTACGATAAATTTGCATCCAGGGTAGCACAATTTTAAGAATTATATTGCGGGCCAATTTGATAATGTAGTTGAAGATCTATTTGCCACAAATGTAACGCATTAGAAAGACCATTGCAAAACCAGTCCTTATCATAACATATTCTAAGAAATTTTGACAATTATATGCGCACATTTTTAATAAGAAATTTAAATAAATTTAAATATATAACATATTTTCTACTCACCTCTAGGCCTATTGAACGACTTCATATTTTTAATTCCCATAACGGAGTAAGTTTCGCTGTCAATGTACATGTGGGACTAGATTAGGTAAAATTAACACGGATACACAAAAACAAGAAACGATTTCACTGTCTTCTACACCAAGTCCAATAAGTTAAGTTATTAAAAGTTCACCGGTTTGTAGAACCGCTTCTAAAGGTGGTAGCTAAGTCCACTAAATTCACCCACATGGTGAACAATAACCTCTGATCGTCACTTTTCATCGTTCAAATAAGGAGGAGGTATATTCTACATAAATTTGAATAGTTACTTTCCAAATCTTGACTCGAAATCACTGACAATATTATTCACTAGTAATACCAATTGTTCTCAATAACATTCAAAAGACATTTTAATTCACCACATTGTCTTCAAATGTTGACATTGTCTTCAAAAACAGCACTTTTTTCCTTCTTTTATTCTGTGACACACAACACTGAACAGGGAAAAAAGATAAACTACTGCGCGTTAACGTTGCCTTTTGTTTCTTGATAAGATCTTTGGTTTCAGTTAACTTCCAACTTTAAATGTCATTATGCCTAGATTACTCTTTGATGGAACTATAGTTGGCTTTCATTCAAGAATTGAATCAAGGAATATTATAAACTGTCATTGAGATTGTATACAAAAACTAATCCTCTTGATGACATTGCACGTTGCGCCGACTTAGTATGTCATTGTTTTAACAGTTGTCATGACTCAATGTAGGTTTACAAAACAATAACAACAGTATGAATGAAAGAAAAGAAAGACGACAGTAGAGCGCGCGATCTGCAAGCACATTTCCTAGAAGGTTTACCGCACAATGCCGTCCATGGTCTTCAGTATTGTAGCAATAAAAAACGTGTATCGATGAATAAATAAGATAGCAGGGTGTCTATTGAAGCACCTGTATAGTTTTGATGGTTTGGTAGCGAACGAAGCTTCCAACCAGACTAATGGTGCAAGAGGGACCTTCGCAACACAACCCTCCCTCTTCCCCCTCCATATCTACTACCTCCCCCCCCCCTTCCGGCCCTACGCTCCGCGCGCACGACGGGACCAGGCAGGACAACTTTCTTACTCTACAGAGTTTTATGAATGAATAGCCTCGCTACGAGGAGTCTCACTATATCTCGGCGTGGCGTGAGAACTAGTGTATTATGACCCATGTCCACCCCACAGAGGCTAGGTTTAGAAGGCTCTGCTTACCACCTGGTCGCTTGTGACGTATAGCAGTAGCAGTAGGGTGAAGAAGATCTCATCTCCCAGGCACAGCTTCTGTGAGGTAGGACTGATGATCACCTTTCTCTCTCCTCACTTCCGCTGGCCAAACCGTATCGCTACAGGTCGCCTCCTACAGTTCATTCATAATCCGGCAAGCTTCTATGGAATCCTCCGCGGATATACGAATCGTTATTCCGCATCGGAAAATATCGAAATCAGTATTGGCAGTGGCGTAACTAGTGTTTGCTTCTGGAGGGGGGGGGGGGGGGGGGGGTGAGCTAAGTCAAGATTACATGGTTGGGGTGATGAGGACTCGGATATAATGAGACATGTAAGTAAATACACGACCCCGGAGTTTCTGAACTTCCTGTGTATATTTTATCATTTTAAATAATCTTGTCGACTTCGTCGTTACGCTGAGGTCTAGCGTTACGTTACGGTGACGGGACGAAATGTACCGAGAATGCACTGAAGTGTGTGACGTCATAGTACGATGTAGCAGGCGAGTACCAAGAAGGCAGTGCGAGAATAGAGTTTCAAGTAAGCAGTGAAGAAACAAAATAGAATCTCGAAACTTTGTTCTCGCACTGCCTTCTTGGTACTCGGCTGCTAGCATTTAAAATGATATAAAGTCCAGTCTTTGAGACTGACTATCCGTGTCTTTTTGTGTTAGATTTAGTCAGTGCTTTTTATTTAAAAAATAATTAAGGGATAACTAATTCTCAGTTGTAGTCGACAGAACTTCGCGATCTTGCAATTTTCGGCAATTTGCAAAGTCCGGTCATTGTTTGTATGCGAATAATTAACTTTCAGCTTTTTCGATGCCTGGATGGATGTTAAATAGTTCGTTATTTTCTTCATCCTTCAAAACTAACCTCGCACACAAAATAACCACCTACCCCACCTCCAAACACTGGACTGCGTGCTTATAAGAACGGAGTGTCGAGTTGCCGACCAA
The DNA here is from genome assembly GCA_946902985.2 of Meconema thalassinum. Classification (NCBI taxonomy): domain Eukaryota; kingdom Metazoa; phylum Arthropoda; class Insecta; order Orthoptera; family Tettigoniidae; genus Meconema; species Meconema thalassinum. The sequence goes on from OX336401.1 coordinate 113,792,119, forward strand.
AACAATCTGATTCAATAGATTGATTTAAATCAAGGATTACCCGAAATCTCCTCCATCTGTTGTGAACAGTGCGTTGACGCCAGCTGATCGATGAACTTTCAAGTCGGGTGTTATATTTGCCGGAAGATACAAATGTACGGTACCAATATTTTTTCTTAAACAGTTTTCAAACGTACCCCCGCGTTGCCCTGAATGAAAAAAAACAGTGATTTTGGTTAACATTTGATACGTTGTATTTTAAATATTCACTAAGTTGAAACCTTAAGTCAAAAAATAGTTAGTTGTACTTTAATCACAGTGCCGGTTTCGGCCATATTGTGACCTTCGTCAGCGTTATATAAAATACGAAAAGAAGCCTTACTTATATACAAAAATGTTATTATCAAAAGTTGTTATCAAGTCTCTCTCTACAATACCTGGCAAATACACATCAAGCATCATATATATTTTCACATACACATCTCTTCAATTAAACGCTGTTAAAGACTTTTTATATGCTTTATTAACAAAATTATTTTAACAGATCTGCTTAAAAAAAATACTGTTTAAACGTTCTTATCCTGTAACACGCTGAAGAAGGTATGTACTAAATATTGACTTTAGGTAATACATAGTTTATCATAGTCACATTATATTTACTGTATATATATTTTCACTCACATAGTCTACATGTTCTCGTCAGTCTTATAACCTACAAATTTTCCATGCACATATTATAACCATATCACTGTTTCAACGTCACGCTGCTTTTTTAAATCAAGATTTATATCTTTCATTGTATAACACATTGTAACAGATCTGATTTTTAAAATTTTAACTGTTTTTTCAGCCCTTAGACTATTAGTATTTTAAGTAATTATTTTGATAACTTTTAATAAGAAACTTTTTGTATGTAAATCTTGCTTCTTTTCGTATTTTATATAACGTTGAAGATGCTTACAATGTGGGCGAAACCGGTACTGTGATTCCAGTACAACTATTTATTGACTCAAGGTTTCAACTTACAGAATATTTAAACTTCGTAATAAGGACAAAGGCGGCCATGGTTATATTCTTGGCTTTTCATACGTGGTATTTTCACTGATCATATTAGAGTCGTCCAGTTGTAAAACTCGTTTAATCCACTTGTGAATAAGAATCATGTCGTAAAATTATTTATTTAATTACTATATTTTATTTTACTTTACTTTATTTTATTTTTATTTTGTTTTTTTTTGTTTTGTTTTATTATATTTCGTTTTATTTTGTTTTAAATTGTCTTATTTAATTTTTTGTTTTGTTTTTTGTTGTGTTTTATTTTAGTTTGTTTTTATTTAGTTTTGTTTATTTTGTTTTATTTTTATTTCGTTATGTTTATTTTGATTTTGTTTTGTTTATTCTGTTTCATTTTATTTTGTTTTGTTTTAATTTAATTTTCCAGAAAACAAACAAAACCAAAAAACAAGAAAAGGAAGCAAAAAGGAAAATTCAAAAACAAAAGCAAAAGCAGAAAACAAAAAAACAAGAAACACAAAGCAAAAAGCAAAATTCAAAATAAAGCAAAAGCAGAAAACAAATAGAAAACCAAAACCAATAAAGAAAAGCAAAAAGTAAAATTCAAAAGCAAAAGCACAAAGCAAACACAAAACCAAAAACCAAAAACACAAAGCAAAAAGAAAAAAGTAGTAAACAACAAGCACAAAAGATACGCGAGGCAAAGTCCAGAGAAACGTTTCTCATGAAAATGATTCTTATTCACAAGTGGATTAAACGAGTTTTGCAACTGGACGACTATGTAAATGGTCGACATGAACAATTTTGTTGATATACAATACATCTCGGTTTTCTTCACGAAATCACATAACCTTTTCTATTCCCCAGCATTGTATAAATACAGTGAGGGCCCTCCCTATCAAACAGAGACTCGCGGTGACCGTGAGGCGGCAGGGCACCATGGCTAGCCGCGTCTTGAGCATGACACGCGCTAGCACCAGCGTAGCGCCCACTAGTTTAACACCTTTAAACTTTTTAACGTAGTTAATAATTATAATCACTAGCGCTCGGTTGTTTAGGAAATAATAATAATAATAATAATAATAATAATATCGTATGGTTTCGGAAGAATATTTTATTTATTTGCCTCTATTTTCATGCCCGATTGGTTCCTGGTGCAAATCAAGTGATTATCGTCACAATACAGTGGGTTTCATTTGTCATATAATAGTACATTATGCAACGAGCATATAATGGCAATAATTAAGACAAGAGTATGTTTATAAATCGAGCGTAGCGAGTTTTATAATTTCCATACGTGTGTCCTAATTATCATTATAGGCGAGTTGCACACGACAATAGTTATAACTATCTTATGTTCGAACATAAATATTCATAAATATCTGACGAGATGTCACCAGTTTTATGTACTGAACAGAGCGCATGGGACGCAGAGAATACCTTGTATTTGGCCATGGCCTTCTGGAATACCTCACTATGACACTCGCCACGCAGTGAAATTTAAAGTAGGGGGCCCATGGAAGTGAGCGCAGATGCGAAGCTATCCTCACCTAATTGGTCACACAACTGTTTCTTGACCTCTGATTGGTGGGAGAAACTGTATCATAATGAGATCTTGTACTAAAATGAGCCTCAATTATAGTACAGTTTTCTGACATATAATATTTATATTTCGCCAGGGTCGAACATAAATGCATTTCGAACATTCTTTACCATAGGTCATATATGTTGGTTTATGTTCGACCCTGACTATTATATGTCAGAAAACTGTTCTATAATGAGGCTCATTATAACACTATTTTTCATTATGAAACAGTTTCTACCACCAATCAGAGATCAAGAAACAGTTGTTTGACCAATTAGATAATTAGATGCGCTGACTTCCACGGCCTTCAAATTTAAATTTCACTGCCTGCCCTAGTGTCATAGTAGGGTAATCGAGGAGGCCATGGTCAAATACAAGGCATTCTCTGCGTCTCAGGCACTCTGTTCAGTATATAAAACTGGCGAAATCTCGACAGATATTTATGAATATTTATGTTCGAACATAAAATAAATATAATAATTATCGTCGAACATAAACAGTCGTATGCAACTCGCCTATAATGGTAATTAAGACACTCGTATGGAAATTATAAAAATCGCATACGATCGTTTTATAAACTGACTCGTGTCTTAATTATTGCCATTATAGGCTCGTTGCATAATGTACTATTTTTGTTGATGTTGTTGTAAGAACGTCATATTTCGGTAGTTTGACGGCAGCTGTAGTGTGCAATCATCCTCAACTTACCGATCGGGAACTAGTGTTTACAGAAATACACTGTAAATAACCACCTAAACAGGTATGTTCAGAAAATTATAAATCCAAGCAAGAATCCCTTAGGGATTTAATTAACTAAATTCTTTATTTCTAATATTAATTTTCTGAACATACCTGTTTATGTGGTTATTTACAGTCTATGTCTGTAAACACCAGTTCCCGTTCGGTAAGCTGAGGATGATTGCACACTTACAACTGCCGTCAAACTACCGAAATATGACGTTGTTACAAAAAAAAAAAAAAAACTCAAAATATGACCAAATGGTAAAAAAAAAAGTTGAAAATATGCATTTATATGACAAATGAAAGCCTCCGTGGCTTAGGCGACAGCACGCCGGCCTCTCACCGCTGGGTCCGTGGTTCAAATCCCGGTCACTCCATGTGCGATCTGTGCTAGACAAAACGGAGGCAGACAGGTTTTTCTCCGGGTACTCCGGTTTTCCCCTGTCAAAATTTCATTCCAGCAACACTCTCCACTATCATTTCATTTCATCTGTCATTCATTTAATCATTGCCCCAGAGGAGTGCGTCAGGCCTCGGCAGCCGGCACAATTCTATCCTCGCCGCTAGTTGGGGGCTTCATTCATTCCATTCCTGACCCAGTCGGAGACTGGAAGCAGGCTGTGGACTTTCATTTTCATATGACAAATAAAAACCAATGTATTGTGACGATAATCACTTGATTTGCATCAGAAACCAATCGGACATCAGAAAAGAGCCTTACAGTAGTCGCATGTGATGTGTAACATCTGACATGTTATCCTACTATGTGTGTGCCGGGAGCGAAGTCCCTTGTTAACAGTGAACTCTGTTGGTCATTAAAATAACTACTTGTAAAACTCCAGTGCCAAATCCTGACCGGTGCAAGGTACGTCGTGGTAACAATGATTTATTGTAGGAATATCTTTAATGGGGCCTCCAAACCTTGAATTAAACCGTATGCGATATACATTGCACATAGCCACACGGCCGACAGTACTTCGTGGTACCAATCTCCACTACCACGGGCACTCATTGTTTCCTCCTTACACATTTCCGTCCCATTTCCAAAATCACTCCCTCAAAAATATCCAGCAACCGAGTGGAAAGAAGCAAAAATTTATTTTTGCTATAGGCCTACATCCGAGCCCTACTAATGAGTGAGGGTCAGAGGTCACTTGAGTTTTTTCATTCGAGGGGCTTGGACATCGTGGCCATCTAGCACCTTGTACTTGGATTTGTTGTTGTTGTTGTTTGAGTCTTCAGTCTTTTGACTGGTTTGATGCAGCCCTCCATTCCTCCCTGTCCTGAGCTGATCGTTTCATCTCTACATAGCTACCACACCCTACATCCGAGGCAATCTAAAACATATTTCAACCTTGGTCTACCCCTACAGTTCTTGTCGTCGACCCTTCCTTCCATAACTAAGCTTGCTATTCCTGGGTGTCTTAGTATGTGTCCTACCAACCTATCTCTTCTCTTCATTAGCAGTCGCCAGAAACATCTCTCCTCTCCCACTCGTCTTAATATATCTTCGATTGTAACCCTATCTATCCATCTGATCTTCATCATTCTCCTGTAACACCACATTTCAAACGCTTCAATTCTCCTCTTTTCTGCTGCATCATTAGTCCAAGTTTCACTTCCATAGAGCGCCACGCTCCAGACAAAGGTTTTCAAAAATGTCTTCCTAATACCTAAATCTATATTCGATGTCAACATATTCCTTTTCTGTAGAAATCCTTTCCTTGCCTGAGCCAACCTACTTTTTATATCCTCTTTACTTCGTCCATCACTGGTTATTTTGCTTCCTAAGTAACAGAAGTCTCCTACTTCCTTTAGTTTTTCACCTGCCAATTTGATGTCCATAGAGGTTTCTGATTTATTGCGACTGCATTCCAATATTTTTGTTTTACATTTATTAATTTTCATCATGAATTCTTTCCTCAAGACGGAGTCCATACCATTCAAAAACTCATTCTGATTATTTTTTCTGATAACCTGTGTTATTGAGATGACTGTATTAGTGGGTGTGTCGGCAACACAGGAGAGGATTGGAAAAGAGGTGGTCGTAATTGGGAAATCACGGAAAACCACTTCCAGGATGGCTGAGTTGGAATCTAACCTACCTCAGCTTTGCCTCAATAGGCTGAGTTACCTCGTCCAGCCCTCAAACCAGAATTAAATTTCTTGGCAGAGCCGGTAATCGAACCCGGAACTCTGGGGACGAAAGCCAACCATGCTAGGAGCTACACCACAGTGTTGTTCTTCTTTTCGAATCTCTCACTTTGGGGTACGTCAGATCGATCACTTCTTAGATGCGTGTGCTCTCCTTTTACCTCGCCTAACCTTATCCTAAACGGAACCGGTCAGAAGTCACTTACGCAACTAGGCGATCAGTTTCCTCGTTGGTATGCAATAAAGAAAGAATAAAAAGGGTGAATTGAAGATCTACCAAATGCTAATTGTAAACAGAAGTGGTTGTCGTAAATCTTGGCGTGAGGGAATACTGGGTATTTCAGATTCCACTCCAGATACAAGCGAGAGCAACCTGCGCATCATCTGTGCTCAGCTGGCTGCCGAGTCCAGGGAACAGGATTTACCGCAGCCTACAATACCTACACCGCAGTCTAATATGCCTAGCTACAAGAATACCCATGCTAACTAATGGTTCTACGTGCACCTTAGAGGACCAAACGCATTATATATAATAATAGTAGTAATAATAATAGAAAACCCTATTCAATGTTTTGGAAGAATTTGGAATTGATAGCAAAACAAGGGCGATTATAATTCAAACATTAACAGAAACTGATTCCAAAATTAAATTTCAGGGGGAAATCTCGGAGCCCTTTAAAATTCGGACAGGAGTCAGACAAGGCTTTCACAGATTCTGATGAACGTTGTCCTGGAAAAAATAATGAGAACATGGAGGAATTCCATGAGAGAAGAAGGGATAGAAGGAATATGTTTAAGTACAAAGAAGCAAGGTGTGAAGGTTGATTGCTTAGAGTTTGCGGATGACATGGCATTGCTAGCTGAAAATAAAGAAGAAATTAAAATAATGCTTGAAAAATTACACGAAATTGCAGGTAAAACGGGACTCAAGATCTCGTATGAAGAAACAGAATACATGTAATACAAACATGATAACGAAAAGCACTTAGAAACAAAATATGGGAAGATCAAGAGGTCGGATAAGTTTAAATATCTTGGTGAATGGATCCAGCCTAATGGACTGGATAATGCAGCAAACAAAGGAAGGATCAGAAAGATGGAATTAGCTTATATATTAGTACAGAATAGGTACAACAAAAGAACAATATCTTACGGAGCGAAGATAAGTTACTATACCACGGTTGTCAAGTTTGGGGGATTGTATAGTTCAGAATGTTTGATACTGAACAAGAAAGGTGAATTAGAGGAACTGGAGAAGAAAAATAGAAAATCTTGAGGAAGATCTTAGGACCCGAAAATAGAAATGATGGTACATGGCGGAAGAGGCGAAACAAAGATCTTTAAGGACAAGCAAAAAAAAAATCACAGATACCATACGGAAGAGAAGATTGAAGTTCAATGGACATCTTAGGAGAATGAGCGATAGTCGACTAACGAAGAAGATCTTTAATTACATCACCAAGATAAAAGCGACTACAAAATGGGTAGATGAAAAAAGAAAGGATATGGAGGAAGTTGGGGTCAGTCGAAATGAGATCTGGAATAGAGAGGTGTTCCGAGGTACGATTGATGCATTCAAGGGGTTCCAGGAAAAGCAAAGGAGAAGAGCCAAGAACATCTGGTCGGAAGAAAGGAAGAGAATCCACAGTGAAAGGATGAAGAGTTTCTGGGAGCAGAAAAAAGGACTAATCAGCAAGTCAATTGTTTCCCGTGGTCCATAGTAGGCCAAAATCGAACAAAGAGGAATAGATTTGTGCTGGACAATGCGGAGGCAGGCAGGGTTTTCTCCGGGTACTCCGATTTTCCCCGTCACAATTTCATTCCAGAAACTCTCCACTATCATTTCATTTCACCTGTCATCCATTTCATCATTTCCCCAGGGGAGTGCGACAGGCTTCGACAGCCGGCATAGTTCATATCCTCGCCGTTAGATGGGGGGGGGGGGCAATCATTCTCTTCCCTGACCCGGTCGGTCGACTGGGAGCAGGCTGTGGATTTTCATTTTCATTAGTTATAATAAGCTACCACTTTGGAAATAAAATATTTCATCAGTAAACAATGTTACTATTTTTATTTATCGTAAGGCTTTCAGTGCCGGGAGTTTCCGAGGACATGTTCGGCCCACCAGAGGCTGTAGCTGCTTCAAACGGACACCCCTACGGTGAGCTATAAGTAGTTTCAACTTTCGCTACCAGATGTGAATGATACCTAGTGGTGAACGTTGGAACTTGGATAGAGCGTTCCAACGAAATCTAACCTAGAAATTTAACTCCACACAAGTTTATTCTGTGGAAAGATCTTTTACATGCCATAAATCTATGACAATGTTACTAATCGATACTGATTCCAATTTTGGAGCCTCCTCCGAGATCATAGCAAATGATTCCTAATCAATCTCACCAAATCCGCTAGGGCTGAAAGCTCCGAACTCCGATCAAACAACAGCAAAACAACTTCTACCATAACTGTTCAATAGCAAAGGAGGCACATATTATTATTAAAGATAAATCGCACAAATTGTGCATATTGATGATAAACTGTCATTCACAAAATTTCACAATGGATGATCCCCGATTTGTACAAGAAATTACAGTGGTATCTACTACATTGCACACCGCATAATTTACATACGCAGGATTCATCAGGGTCATGAAAGTATTCGGTATTACACAGTTTATGATGATACCCATGTACCGCCATCGAATTGACAAAGTGTCGCAAGTCTTGATGTCCTAGTCATCATGGCCTCCGTGGTGTAAAACTCGAACCAGATTTCGTCCCTTTTCTGTATTAGTTTTTTCCAGGCGTCTGTGGATGGTAGCCCTCTCTTCATCCGAAAGTCCTCAATGAAGGAGGTCTCCCTGGCGAGTTCATATGCTAATCTTGATTTTGTATATTTCGATATCCCCAGGGTAGCCTTTAGGAAGCGCGATTTGACTGCTTCAAGCGTCCTCATATCTGCCAGGGATAATTTCTCCCATATGATTTCAAGTCCATATGTGGCGGTGGGCGTTATTTTCGCGTCAAATAATGTCATAGCAGTTTCCAAAGAGAGGAATATAAAACTGGCGTTTTTAAATAGTGCTGGAATCATATAGCACGAGCACTCGATACGTTTTAACGACCATATTAATAGGCAGGGGATACATGCATGTTCAAAGACATTCTGTGAGTGGAATGGTCTCTAACTTAGGTTGACAAGTACTCGGGTTGGAGGGGGCCAAGGTAAGCTCACATTTCATGGCCTGCCTCAATGTGCAGGCAAAGAGGGAAGGCTCTACGACATCCGGTGTGGCCCGGAGAGTTGCCAGCAAATAATATTATCATCATCATCATCATCATTATGGTGATATCCTCAGCATCCGGTCCGGTCGCTTAGCTAATCAGCAAGATCTTTGCTCCCTCCATGTTGGATTCTTCCACGTATGAGGAAATGCTGTGTCGTGTACAATACTTCCCCCTAAAGCAAATCCTTTCTACAAAGATTCCTGGGAGCAAATTCGACACGAGGCAGTGCCGTGCCGATGGGGGAGTGTTTAGGGTAATTTTAGGATTCTATTATAACTTCTGTTATTTAGGAAGCAAAATAACCAGTGATGGACGAAGCAAATAAGATATAAAAAGTAGATTGGCTCAGGCAAGGAAAGCATTTCTACAAAATCTGTTGACATCGAATATAGATTTAGGTATTAGGAAGTCATTTTTGAAAGTCATTGTTTGGAGCGTGGCACTCTATGGAAGTGAAACTTGGACTATTGGTTCAGCAGAAAAGAGGAGAATTGAACCGTTTGAAATGTGGTGTTACAGGAGAATGATGAAGATCAGACGGGTAGGGTTGCAAACTCGTTGCAAGACGTTTGGGAGAGGAGAGATGTTTCTGGCGACTGCTAATGAAGATAAGAGATAGATTGGTAGGACAGATATTAAGACACGCAGGAATAGCAAGGTTAGTTATGGAAGGAAAAGTCAAGGACAAGAACTTAAGGGGTGGACCAAGGTTAGAATATATTAACAGATTGCCTCTGATGTAGGGTATGGTAGCTAAGTAGAGATTAAACGATTAGCTCAGGACAGGGAGGCATGGACAGCTGCATCAAACCAGTCAAAAGACTCAAACAACAGTGGGGCAATTTTAGGATAGTGATAACTAGGGCTCGGATTCGAGCATATTTACATTTTTTTTTTTCCTGAATAGTACACATTGAAAGAAGTCTTTCGGTGGTATTTTTACCTCTCTGGGACCAACAGAATTGAAATTTATCGAGCATATCAATGCAAAAAACCGCGGTTTCCAGAATAGAAGCATATAAATGCATATTATTGTGGTTTTCGTCTAAATAGTTTGTTTTTCTTCGAATCCCCCCGAATTCGGGCACTGACCAGCCTTCAGGTTCGAAAACAGAAATAATTATTGAAAAGCCTATCTGGTGCGAATAATAGAACGGCAGGTTTTTAACCTTTAGTGAGGTCGTTCTCGTCATTGAAACTATTATTGACTGATTTAAGAAAATCATTCAAAACTGAAAACATAGAAAATATTTTTGTTGTACAGATCAATGCAGATCTACTTCATTGACTCGCCTAATTCTGAACATTTTGTAAATGAACTTTTATACTGTAACTTTTATAAGAAAACTTCTTCTTCTTCTTCTTCTTCTTCTTGCTAGCATTTGTCCTGCCTGGTGGCAGGGTCTGCTGTGAGGATTCGTTGTCTCTTATATATACTCGAAACTTGAATGCGAGTATATTGCAGTGTATCATACATACAATTAGAAAATAAAGCTCTTATATATAGGCATGTTATTAGCCTACTTTTCATATTTTGCAAAAATGAGGAAAAAGTAGTCTTATGAGATCGATCCGGGAAAATGTGTGTCTGTCTGTCTGTCTGTCTGTCTGGCTGGCTGGCTGTGTGTGTGTGTGTCCCCATCAACTCCTAAACGGCTGGAGCAATCGAAATAAAATTTGGTAGGAGTAAAGATCTATACCTGAATATCTCACGGCCATATTTGAAAATGATGTCAGTGCTACCAACTGCTGAAAAATCGCAATTGAAATTTGAGCTCCATGTTGGATATCTTGGAAGGTATGATGGGAGCTATTTCAAAATCGGCACACATATAGATAATAATATTGCAGTCTAATTTCCAGAAGGCCATACATGGCAGTGTTGCCAAAATGATTATAAGCCTACTGATAGGTCCAATATTTAAATGCATATCACTTCTACGCTATCAATTGGAATTCAACCAAATTTCGTATGTTGTATGTGTACATAACCAGATATGACTGAACGTATTCTTATGAACCACCAGTGCTGCCAAGTGTTAAAAAATGCTCTTAATTTCTTTTATCCAAATACCAATATATCTGAGAAAGTAGGCAAGCCGACAGCTTGAAACTATGCACACGTATAGTACATGCCATTATATATTAATTTGGAGTAACTTATATACGTCAGTGCTACCAACATGATTCTAAGCCTGCTGAGACGTCCAACTTTAAATACATGTAACTTCCATACTATCATTTGGATTTCAACCAAATTTCGTATGTGCTATGTGTACCACAACAGCTATGCCTATGCGTATTCTAAGAGCAACCAGGGCTGCCAACTGTTAATAAATGCTGTCTCTATTTTTGTTACCCTAATATCAATATATCAGAAAGAATGCAAGCCAATAGCTCTAAACTTTGCACACGTAGGCCTATAGTACCTGGCATTCCAGATTACTTTGGAGTAACTAATATACGTCAGTGCTGCCAACATGATTCTAAGCCTGCTGATAGGTCCAATTTTAAAATGCATGTAACTTCTATACTAACTAATGGATTTTATTCAAAATTGGCACAACAATAGATCATATTATTTCAGATTATTTCTGACCAATACACGCATGACATTGTTGCCAACATGATTTTACGCGCGCTGTTAGATCCAATGTTTAACTGCATGTAACGTCCATGCTATTCATTGGACTCCAACCAAATTTTGTATTCTGTACCTTAAGAGATGGAACTAAGAATATATTCAGTCACCAGGGCTGCCAACTGTAGTTCTCTATTGGGCCAGGTATACAGTGTTTCGAACTAATTAGAAATTTCGATATTACCAACTTAATTTCGTCATTATTCTAGATAGATCCATATAGATTAATCATTGGCATGAATCTTAAATTTTAAGAAAAGTAGGCTCTTTAGTTCGTTACGGAACTTCTTGTTGTTTTTTTCGATTCACTTTCCTTTCTTTAGTTCTTAACGGTGGTTTTCGAGCATATTCTGCATATTTAACCGCATATAATATTTTTTCGAGCATATAACACATGGTTTTTTCGAGCATATCTGGAGATTTTATCGAGCATATCGATCCGAGCCCTAGTGATAACTAGGCCCTAATGCTATTTTTTAGCGTACTTACGTATTTTATAAATTTGTACCCCGTCCAATCATTGGATAAATTCCTGTTGACCGACTGAAGAGCAATGCATGTCAGTCTGTAGAGGCAACCCTGAAAGAATGGCTTCAAATCTTTACACAGCTGGCTTAGTGAAATAGCAAAAGGCCTCCTAAAAATTGGCATTAGAAAGGAAATTTTACAAGATCGACTCCAGTTCAGAACATTAATCAACGAGTAGTTTCGTGATGAACTTTACAGCCTATTTTCATATATCCTACTTATGTTAATTGCCACTATCAACGTACAAAATTTCAGTTTAATTGCTGTAATAGATTCGTAGATATTGAGATCCATCTAAATATTTCGGATGGTCACCATGTTGGATTGTTATATGTACTGTATAGGCCATAGAGTCATGTACCATTAAAGGAAAATTATTGCGTAGGTTCATTATTCAAACTTTCACTTCGATCGCATGATTACGTCACAAGAAATAAAACCTTAATTTTAAAATTGGCACATCCGCCATCTTGAGGTTATGTAAACAATTGAACTAAATTAAATACCAGTGCATTACAATGTGTATAAACATTTCCTGTACCAAGTTTCATTGCGTTTGGATCATTAAATCGCGAGAAAGGTCTATTTAAAAATTTCAACTTCGCTTGGCTGCCATATTCGTTTTGTAGTTAACCGGTTTTTGACAGTCTTATAGATGAACTTCTAGTAGTGCCCTTTATCTCCGTACAAAATTTCAGGGTGATACCGCTAATAGTTTCTGAGATATAGAATGCCGGTGAAATATTTCGCACAGCCGCCATCTTGAGGTTATGTAAACAATTGAACGAAGTTAGATGTCTGTGCATTACAATGTATATAAACATATACTGTACCAAGTTTTATTGCATTTGGTAGGATAAATCACGAGAAACGTCTATTTAAAAGTCGCAAATTCGCTTGGCTGCCATGTTGGTTTTGTAGTTACCAGTTTTTCATAAGTCATATAGGTTAACTTCTAGTAGTTCCCTTTATCATCGTACAAAACTCCAGGGTGATATCGGTAATAGTTTCGGAGATATTGAATGCTGGTGGAATATTTCGCACAGCCGCCATGTTGGATTGGTGAGACGTAACAAAATGTGAAGGCACGGTCGGGGTCGTCCGGAATGTTGCTATGAACTTACCGAGTTTCATTGAAATCGCTCCAGCCGTTTAGAAGTTATTCCGGGGGAGGGGGGCACACACCATTACACACGCACACACAGACAGACAGACAGACAGACAGGCAGACAGGCACACGGACAAAAGGTGAACTCATAAGCCTATAAATTATGTCTCTCAGTAAATATGAATATCTAGGATCAATAAATCATAGACTGAAGAACGGAGGAAGATATTTATTGGCATGATGAAGATGATGATGTTAACCGTTGTATTAAGGGGCCTAACATCTAGGTTATCGGCCCTTAATGGTCTGGGTGATAGCGAAAATGGCAAATGTAATGGAAATCATAACAAAAATGAACCTAGACTGAAAATACTTACAAAATCGAACTCAAATTGCAACGACTCACAAAATGGAGAGTGGTAATACTTACAAAAGGGAATTTAGAAGGAAAATACTCAGAAAAGGAATAGATTGAAAAATACGCACAAAATGTAATTGAAATTCAGAAAACTCACAAGAATGGTACCCCTACATTCAAAGACTTAGTGTACTAAAAAGCATTTAGATTGTCAATCCTTACAAAATGCAATTGAGGTTGAAAATACTCGCAAAATGCAACTTAAATTGAAAATTCTTATAATATGTAGGGTAGATTCAAAAAATTTACAAAATTTAAATTAGACTAGCGGACTCTGTTCATAAACCACACTTTCCCCAATAGGTTTTGCAAATCGAACACTTCTTACAAATATTGATATTTAAGAAATTAGAATGCAATTTGTCACTGATGTCACTTGTGTGCTGAGTGTGCCGTAACACTCACCGGTTATTCGATATTTATGAAATTATACGATTTGAGCACTCATTCCTTTGATTTGCTGTTCCTGAAATCCATGCAAAATGATAAAGGAAATGTTAAAATGATATAAAACAGGCGTCACAGCAACCAAAATATGAAGAGGACAGAAATTATGGAGCGTATTTTCATACATCAACAGTATCTGCAAATCGCACACTTCGTACATTTTCTTAAAGTCATTTTTAACGAAATCTATACTATAATAAAGCTGAAGAGTTTGTGTGTTTGTTTATGTGTTTAAACGCGCTAATCTCTGGAACTACCAGTCGGATTCGAAAAGTTATTTTTGTATATAATAGCCTGAATCAAGAGGAATAGTTTAGGCTATGTATCATTAGGCTACACCTCTCAGTTAACCTTAAAGATTGATTTTTGTTCAGTAAGTCGTAAGAACAAGCGCTTCCGAACAGCTTCAATAATACCTAACTCTATTGTTGACTGGCAATGCGGGCTGCATCACGTCGCCCCTACCAGTGTTCTGGTGCAGAATTGCGAGCTGCTTATAAATTGCAGTCACGGGGAGTAATTAGTGCAAAAATATTTCTTAGGCCTCTTAAAACAGTTATCATCATGACAGTAGTATGCCTCTGTATAAGGGCGATGGTGTTGGTGCAGTATACTGAGATTATCAGTAGAGAATTGAAGTGCAAGATCAGCTCAAGAAATAGCATAATGTGGAAGTTGATAGGTTCAACATGGGGAGCGAACCCTCAGGTTCTGCGTTCAACAGCATTGGGACTTTGCTTCGCAGCAGGAGAGTACGGATCATCAGTGTGGGGAGCATCTGCCCATACCAAGCAAGTGGACATAGCTCTTAACGAGTCCACACGTATTGTCACTGGATGTCTGAGACCTACTCCAGTGCAGAAGATCTACCCTCTCGCTGGCATTGCACCTCCAGTTATTCGACGCAGGGTGGCAGCAGAGAAAGAGAGACAAAAGCTTGAAACAGATCCCAGACATTCTATGTTCAACCACAAGGTGACCACTCCTCGCCTAAGATCCAGGAGGAGTTTTATTAAGAGAACAGTACCCCTCCATACCAAGCCAGACGTCCGGCGTGTGTCACTCTGGAAACAAATAGTACCAGAGGGGTTTACCCCTAAAGAAGAACTGAGCAGTGGTAGTCATTTGCCTTATACCACCTGGAGGTCCTTAAACCGGATGAGAACAGGAGTGCCTAAGTGTCGTAGCAACCTTGTGAAGTGGGGTTATGCAGAAGATCCACGATGTGCCTGTGGAGAAATCCAGACTCCACAACACCTGCTCACGTGCAAAGATAATGAAACCTGCAGCCAGGAAGACCTTATGTTGGCCACAGACCGAGGGTTAAGAGCTGCAGAGTTCTGGAAAGGAAGAATTTAGTGCGTCTCCCGGACACGGAAAGGAAGGAAGGAATCAGCTGCAATAAGCGTTGGTGCTTTCAAATTTACTTTCATTTATTCAGATCCGTGTCCTTGAGCGCTCCAGTTCTGTAAAACAAATAAATCCACAGGGCGAAGCCGGGCACTACTGCTAGTTATTGATATTGATGGAATTAGAGTGCAATTCGTCACTGCTAATGTCTATTTACTTTCATTTGAATGCTCATTTTCACGATCGGTCGCTTGTGAGTGCCGCAGGAGGGATCTATACTACTGAAATAATATATATGATGATACACGAGGAGCCAATACAAAAACAGTGCGGGAATCTTAAAGAGAAAAGGAAATATAATGAAAAGAAAAAGAAGCAAAGATGAGAGAAGGGCCAATTAAGGCGGGAAAGGAAGAGACTCCCTAGGCCTCGGACACACTAATACAGTCAGGGTCGGAAGAGAACAAGAGTTGACCAAGGGAGGTTGACAGGAAAGAAGACGGACAGAGATTTTGGGAGAAGACAAAAAAAACAATTTGCTAAATAAGGTCTATCGTGCTCCTTCGACGGGCATAACGATGTATAATAATAATAATAATAATAAAACTAGATTATTCTGTTCAAATACAGATACAGTGTAACCTCTCTAAAAGACCACCCTTATTAAAAGACCACCCCTCTTAAAGACCTATTTTTCTTGGAACCGATTGAAAAACTCATAAGGTCAATGTAGTTGTTACCTCTATTTAAGGACCACCCGTCTCCCCGACCAAAGAGCAGGCATTTTCTCAGTCTGACCTCTTTCAAAAGACCACTTCTCGTCTGCCTTCCCATTGGAGATGGTGATGAGGGTGATGATGTAAAAAATGGTTCTGTTGGCACAGAACTGCATCAGCATACAATGTCTTTAGAAAAAGCGTTATGTAACGTATAAAAATACCAAAAAAAACGGCTCTCCTAGAAGATTGTTCGAACGCAGAACAAATTAATGGATTTTCGAACTTAGAGATATTCTAGAAAGTAAAATTGTAAAATGATGCGATAATCTGAAACAGAGATCAATTCGTGACCTTTTAAATGACAGAGCTAAAAAAAACTAATGTAATTAATTTGTACTAAATGTGAACCAATGCAGACATATAGTAATCAAGTATGTGTTCCAACTGTACATTATTAATAATGCAGTATAACATTATTTTTAATGCCTACCCCTATTAAGAGACCACCCCTCTAAAGGACCAGTTTTCCTTGGAACCGTCATTGTCTCTTAATAGAGGTTTCACTATACCACGAGCCTGAAAACAAAATACGGTATAATCGAAAGGGTTCCGCACTTTAAATGCCTCGGAGAATTCATCGAGCCGGCAGGCCTTGAAAACAACTCAACAAAATCGTCTCCCAAAAGTCCAAGTCATCTACAACAAAAATTCTAAGTCACAACAGACACAAATTCAGCACTACAACACAAGTCATAAAACCAACAGTCCTTTTCGCATGAACTTGAAGAAATCAACAAAATAGAGATGAAGATCATAAAGGAAAATCTTAGGAGCAAGATATACCCAAGATGGTTACAAGCTACAACCAATAAAAACGACAGAACATAATTCAAACATCGAAATTGATACTAACAAGAAAAGATGAATGGAATTCTTTCACCATCTCACTAGACTAGCAGAAAATCGATTGACGAAAAGGATAATAGATTAGGCCTATGTAACCTCACTCAACACCTTGGCTAGAAGAACTTCGAAAATACCTCAAAATCGCAAAAATAAGTTCAACAGACATTTCAAAAAGGGACACCTTCAGACACAACGTAAACTAATGGGAAGTTACGTCAGAGCAACCAAAATGAAAACGGTACAGACCAAAGTGGTCCGGAGAACGTAAACAAGCCTTCTCGGAAAGAATGAAAGCCTTTTGGAACAACAAGAAGAACTAAAAAAATTCATTGATTTATTTGCTTAATGTCTTCCATTTATTTGGAGAGTTCGCTTAAAATAAATAAATAAATAAATAAATAAATAAATAAAAATAAAAAAATAATAATATTACAACAAAAGAACAGTAACTCGTAATGCAAAACTGCGTCATTAAAACACCGTTGTTTTGCCTGAAGCCTTGTACGCGGCAGAAACCTCAGTCATTGGAGGAATGACGAGATTTCATGATATTGAGAAACACGAACGAAAAATTCTTAGGAAAATCCATGGCGCTGTTTTCCGTGTTGGAATTTGGGTCAGGAGACCAACAAAGGAACGTTATGAAAATACAGACACCATTATAGATAAATTCAGGAAGAGACGTCTGCAGTTCTAAGGACACTTACAGTGTATATTATAGGATGGATGAGAATAGACTCAATAAGAAGATTTAGAATATCGTGTATGCAGTTGGATAAAAGAAGTACATGAAGACATGGAATTACTTAAAATCTCTGAAGACGACATTAAGGACAGAGAACAATTTAGGAATAAAATCAGGAACACGAAAATTGTATAAGTCTCAAGGAAGGACACATCAGGGGGGGGGGGGGGGGGAATGGACAGAGGAAGGTAAGAAAAAGCAGCTAAGGCTTTCACGGCCAGCGTTCATAATTAAGAAGAAGTTTTTCGGGGTACTACAAGCCCGAAAAACTTGTACGTAATTAAGAAAAAGCACAGTGAACTAATTAAGAGGTTTTGGGAGGAAAAGATGAGAGGAAAAGGAAGTGAAGCTGTGATTGGCCTAAGTTCACACGCTCTTCTGAAGGGGAATAATCGTAAATAATAATAATAATAATAATAACTAGCATTACCCGTCGCGGCTTCGCCCGCGAATATTCTAGTTGTAAACAGTACACTTAGCAAAATCTCAATGCTATGCTATGAATGATTTATCCTTGGTATGAATGATCAGACTTTATCAATTCAGCTACTGGTGCAGTGGTTAGGGGTTTGCCATTCCTTCATAGGTATATCAGAGCGAAGTTAGTTTTCTGGGAATATCACAGACACTGTTAATTTAAGGGCCTTTAAATGTGGTTTTCGGAGACCCTTTATAGTCTGGTGAAAAATACCTTTCATACCACACTCACACGTGAAAATTGCGTGAAAAAATTCTAGAGTGCCCCTTGACCCCCTTAAGCGCATTATACTGTATGTATTGATGAATTTTACAGCTTAATTTGGTTCAGTGATAACCTTATAACCGTCTGGAAACTTTCTCAGTAATGTAATAATTGGAATTGCATTGCGTCTTACAGAAATAGATGGACCTGTGAGATTCTGTTACCATGGTTACCGTGTTAAATTCTTTCATTATTTCATTGTAAATATACATGTTTTAAGGTATTTATTTAATTGTGAGGCATTTAAAGAGTAAGTGAGTGCGTTTCGCTTTCGCATTGGTTTATGCTGAACCTGTAGGTACCCCATATGTGTAGGTTGGTGTTAATGGGACCTTATTTTCGGTACAAAACTGGAATGGGACCATAGCAGAATAATATAGGGAGGGATAGTCTAATAATAATAATAATAATAATAATAATAATAATAAAACCTGGAGGGAGAAGCGTAGAAAGAGACATAACGAGATTTTGGGAGAATAAAGGAAGATCAGCTAGATAGTTTCAATCGCGGTTCTTTGACGGGAATAATAATAATAATAATAATATAATAACAATAATAATGCCAGCAAGTGGTGTCGGAATGCGTTGAACGGAAGTGGCGGTACGCCGGCGTGTACTGTACAGTGTGGGTGTAGGGGGAGGAAGGGGGTGTAGGGAGCCACCGGAAGTGCGCGCCCTGAGGCGAGGACTTGCGCGAGGCTAGAGGAAGCCTTGAAACAGACATCGCATCGCATCGCATCGCCTCTGGCAACGCCGCCACCTCAAGCCAGCAGCCTGTATCAATGGAGCAAGCAGCCAAGAGCTACGCTGTCCCTCAATCAAGTTACAAGACCGCAATGATTCGTTTTAAGTGACCTCGTTTATAAACACTTCATAACAGATGGACACGGCATTGTGAGGCGCTCGAGTGTAGGCAGTATTACGTGCAAAAAAAAAAAATTACACAATCCACGCTTTGATAACAGGTTCTTACTACTGTTGGGTAATGTACACAAAAATAGATTCCTCATACTGTCCAGTCCACACCAAGGATGGAGAATAGCAGGTTACTATAGTCAGTGCCGGATTAAGGTAAAATGAGGCCCAAGTCCCTCAGATTTTTGGGGCCCCTTTATTTTTTTTCAAATCAATTTTATTTTTTAGCACCTGTACATTAAATAAAGTATATACAAGAGTTTTTTTCTCAAGATGAATAATACACTTTTTATTAAATCATACATAGGCCTACATATATACATACATACATTTCAATTGAAACGATCATCGTTATTTGAAAACATTTCAGATGATTTGATGAACAATTTAACAAATCATACTATTTTTAGCCTATTTTCAATTTTGAAAAAATAGGCTTATGAGATCACCTTTTGTCCGTGTGTGTGTGTGTCTGATTCGTGTGTGTGTCCCCCCCCCCCCCCCCCCTAATAAAATCTAAACGGCAGGAGCGATTTCAATGAAACTCGGAAAGTTCATAGCACTATTCCGGGCGACCTCGACCGTGCCCTTCAAATTTTGTTACGACTCACCAATCCAACATGGTGGCTGTGCGAAATATTTCACCAGCATTCAATATCTCCGAAACTATGACCGATATTACCCTGACATTTTCTATGGTGATAGAGGGAACTACTATAAGTTCACTTATGTGACCATTGAAAACCTGGTAACTACAAAACCAACATGGCGGCCAAGCGAATTTGCGACTTTTAAATAGACGTTTCTCGCGATTTGGCCAACCAAACGCAATGAAACTTGGTACAGTATATGTTTATATACATTTTAATGCACAGACATATAACTTCGTTCAATTGTTTACATAATCACAAGATGGCGGATGTGCGAAATATTTCACCGGCATTCTATATCTATGAAACTATTAGCGGTAAAACCCTAAAATTTCCTACGGAGATTAAGGGCACTACTGGAAGTCCATCTATAAGACTTTCAAAAACCGATTAACTACAAAATGAACATGGCGGCCAAGCGAATTTGAAAATTTTAAATAGACCTTTCTCGCGATTTAATGTTCCAAGCGCACTGAAACCTGGTACAGGAAAGATTTATACACATTGTAATCCACTGGTATCTAATTTAGTTCAATTGTTTACATAACCTCAAGATGGCGGCAGTGCGAATTTTAAAATTAAGTGTTTATTTCTTGTGATGTAGTCATGCGATCGAAGTGAAAGTTTGAATAATGAACCTACGCAATAATTTTCCTTTAATGGTACATGACTATGGCCTATACATTTAACAATCCAACATGGCGACCATCCGAAATATTAAGACGATACTGAATATCTACGAATCTATTTTAGCAATCAAACTGCATTTTTTAATTTCCATAGGGGCTATGAACTTAAATTCACCCATAGGACTTTAAATAACCTGGTGATCACAAATCCAACATGGCGGCGACGCGAATTATAAATATTCACATAGACGTTTCTCGCAATTTAACCATCCGAGTGCAGTGAAACTTGGTACAGTAAATCCTTATACGAATGTTAATCCACTGGCATCTAATTTATTTCAATTGTTTCCGTAACCTCAAGATGGCAGCTGTGAAAAAAATTAAAATCTCCTTGTTACTTCTTGTGTCCTAAATATGCGATTGAAGTTTGAATACTACACGTTCACAATAATCTGCATGTAACAGTACATAACTCTAGGACCTACATATATAAAATTCAACATGGCGACCATCCGAAATATTTAGTCGGTTCTCAATATCTACGAATCTATTACAGCAATCAAACTGAAATAGTGTATGTTGATAGTGGCAATTAACATAAGTAGGATATATGAAAATAGGCTGTATAGTTCTTCACGGAACTACTTGTTACTTCTGTAAAATGTAATAAAAAAATCTGTTTTTTTTTTCGGTCAATGAAATCTTCAACAATGTCATCAAAATCAATTTCCCGCAGAACATCTGACTCGATATACATTAAACTTAGCATGTCTAATCGTTCTTGTGACATGATACTCCTTTGCGCACTTTTGATCAGTTTCAATTTTGAAAACGAGCGCTCCGCAGAACAATTCGTTATCATGAGGGTCAGGAAAATGCGAAAAGCAATTTCAACGTTCGGAAAAACAGACTCAAGCTTGTCTCGAATAAAAATTTCGTAAAGTTCAGAATGAGTGAACTCTGTTTTTAAAAGGGCATTGCAATTTAATATAATGCTGAAACTGTCTCAGTTCTGGATTTTTTTTTCTAAATCTTCGGAATAAAATTTGAGGGGCCCTAGGCCTGGGCCTAGTTGGGCCTAATGGGTAATCCAGCACTGGTTACTATAGTAACCTTGACTCTTTTCGGTGGTCCCCCAGGGGCCCACAGCTAGTGGGACGTGGGTTGGCGACCACGGGATCCCAGCTGAGTACGGCATTGCTTCCACTTACTTGTGCCGGGCTCCTCTCTGTCATCTTTCCTATCGACCTCCCTTGGTCAACTCTTGTTCTTTTCCGACCCCGACGGTATTAGGGAGGCCTAGGAATTCTTTAACTTTCCCGTCTTAATTGGCCGTCGTCTCATCTTTCCTGATCCCTCATTCTTCCGAGGGGTCAGACCTCTTGTTTTCTTGCCACGGTGGGTGAGTGAATAGCGTGTCGGTCTACTAACCCCAAGATTGCAGGTTCGCTCCTGGCCATGGTAAGTGATTTTTGAAAGGCGCATTTCATACGATGTTGGCATGACAAAGAACCCATTAGAATTCAGTAGGCCGTGTTCATAATGGCAAAATTAATCTCGGGAGTTTCCGCCAACACAATGTTCCTCATTTCTCTACTAGAAAGCGCTATAGTGTTCAAGGAGCTTAGATATCTAACCTCCTTGACTTTCATAGTGATTCAAGGAACAACGAAATTCGACATGCAAGTTACCCTCTGGGTGTCAAATTACAAAGCTTGCACCCTGCACCCGAGGCCATACGATATTATTATTGTATCTCCTGCCTTCTGCTCAAGGCCCTCAAGGAGGCAGGGTGTGTGTAGCCCCACCACTTATGGTGCACCCTGGATTGTGCTACACCCTCAAGGGTTCACGTCTGGTGTTGGCGACCCCGAGGGCTTCCTGAGCTGGTTCCAGTTTTTCTCCTTCTTCCATTGCCTTTGGAGCGGTCCCTCTCCGCTTTACCTTTCCTCTCTGCCTTTCTTGGCTCTCCTTCCTTCCAAGCCCCTCAATTCTCATTCTTCGAGGGTTGAGGGCATTTCCTTTCCTCCTGACATTTATTTACTTTTCCTTTTTGTTTCCCATTTCCTCTTCTAGTTTGTAAGTGAGTTGTTAGTTTTAGTTGTGAGTTTCATTTGAGTCGTCCAGTTACAAAACTCCTTTAATCCACTTGTGAATAAGGATCATGTCGTAAAATTATTTATTTAATTAGTTTATTTTATTTTATTTGCTTTTCTTTGTTTAATTTAATTTAATTTTGTTTATTTTTTATTTTGTTTTCTTTATTTTGATTTTCCGGAAAAACAAACACAAAACAACGAAGCAAAAAGCAAAATTCAAAAACAAAAGCAAAAGTAGGAAACAAAAAACAAGAATCACAAAGCAAAAAGCAAAATTTAAAAAAAGCAAAAGAGAAAACAAACACAAAACCAAAACCAAGAAAGAAAAGCAAAAACTAAAATTGAAAAGCAAAAGCACAAAGCAAACACAAAACCAAAAACCAAAAACACAAAGCAAAAGGTAGAAAACATTAAACACAAAAGATACGCGAGGCAAAGTCCAGAGAAACGTTTGTCAGAAAAACGATTCTTATTCACAAGTGGATTAAACGAGATTTGCAACTGGACGACTCATTTGATCATCTTTCATTTTTCACTATCACCCAAACCATTAGGGGCCGATAACCTAGATGTTAGGCCCCTTAAAACTACAATTATCATCATCATCTTCATCTTTCGGTGGCCTGTTTACCATCTCTTAATGAATGCAGTACATTTGCATTTGTCTGTTGGCACAGGCTAGAGTAAAATGTGGCTTTTCACCGATATATCAGTCTCACTCATGGCTGTGATTATGTGAAAGCTACTGAGGTATGGGTGGTGCCTATTAATGGCATTCAGGGCACAGTCAGTGCCTGTGGATGCTGTGAAAGGTTCTACTCATAGGGTTAGTACCGCTATTCTGACTCAGTGAGGAAAGCAATGACAAACTACCTCACTCCTCATTTTGCCTAGTTCGCCTCAATATAGCGCTGCCTTGGGTGTTTGTGGGTATCTACCCACATAAACTAACGGCGGTACTATTTGAGGATCCAACCAGCCTTCGGGCTGAGTACCTAACAGACAGACTCTTTTCGGGAACGAGGAGGTGACTAATTGGTTGGTTCCGTAGTTTAGGGGCTGCGACAACGCATTCATGTAGCCCCGTGTACTTTCGGTGTGTGTAGAATCTGTCTGATAGCCGGTGCAATTGTGATGGCTGTATTAGTGTGTGTAGCCTATCTGTTTTTTAATTCAAGTAAGGACTGCAACTTTGAATTTTTCAAATAGTTCCTACTTTAGCCGCCAAACGCCACCGTCAACGACTACTAGGCCTAGTTCAGAACTTAGCTAATAGACGCCACCGCAGTCGGCTCTTGGCAACGAACGTAGGAACCTAAGAGCGTTGTTTACATTCTTAACATATACAATTTAGCTTCACACAGGTGTAATTAGTGGAAGGTTCTTTAACATGCCATAAATCTATGACATGGGACCGCCGGCTTTACTTCCCCTCCGAAAGAAGGCATACTGAGGGATTTTAACGCTCTTAAAAAATCCGACGGCTTCTGCCGGGTTTGAACTCACGATCTTGGACACAGCAGTTCAGTATGCTACCGACTACGCCACCGAAGCCGCCACAGAAATACCTTATTGGTGGCAAAAGCTTAAAATGATATGAACAAAGTATTTAGGAGAACTGGCAGTTGTGAGAATACATAGCTTATTAGGACGCGCTCTCCCAGATGTCCTCGTAGTCGTAACATAAGCGGTTGAAGTGCTGACTCTGAATTTATTATGCAGCGCTGGAAGGAGTTCGAATCCCCCTTCAGATAATATGCTCTTTTTTGTTTAATTCCCATATTCTTCTTTCTTGTTATTAAAACTAAGTAATGTGTGTAATCTTTTATAATTTCATTGTCATAAACATATTTTATATCCATATAGATAAAAGTTCGTGTGAAACTCTGAAACAAACCACCATTGTGAGATGCCCAAGGCACAGTTCAGCTGTTTCCCGCCACTTTAACGATGCATTAGAGAGTTGAGTGGCCAGATTTGGCCATTTAATGTAATTCCTTGTTAGTGGCAAGTTAACGAGCGTTTCTGGTTGGTGAAATGCTCGTGCTAAGTTAAATACACTTTATTGACGAATTAAGAGATAATTGGCGTTGGTGAGGGCCCTAAGGGCAGTGCTTTAGGACGACACATTAACTCTCATTTTATGCCATTTCTTGGAATGTATCAGTTGCGATCTACAGTATTTTGCAAGAAAGAATTTAGTGCAGCGACGAAACTCTACCTACATCACTCAGTATTTAAACCGACCTTGCTATATGGAAGTGAGAGCTGGGTAGATTTAGGATATCTCATACATAAGCTAGAGATAACTAATATGAGGGTAGCACGAATGATTGCTGGGAGAAATAGATGGGAGCAATGGGAGGAAGGTACTCGTAATGAAGAGATAAAGGCTAAGTTAGAAATGAACACGTTATACAGGGTGTCTTTTATGTACCTTTGGAGAATGATAGATCGTGTAGGGGACTGGTATAGAAGTAATTTGAGATAGGGAACTTGGGGTCGGAGGGTTGATTCAGGCCCTCCACCCTGTAAGTTAGGCAACCGACCCAAACCTCTATTACCTTTCTCAATCCTTTAACTCTTGGCAAGATTCATTTCACCATGTGACGCTGGCGTAATGGATAGCGTTGCGGTGCGAAAGGCCGGTAGTCCCGGGTTCGATTCCGGGCTTGAGCAATTTTTTTTGAATGTTATTTTAGGTGTAAGGTTTTTAAGCTTGATACCTTCTGTAAACTAAACCGATCTTTGTGCACATCCTAGCATGAAATTGTTATTACGTTTAAATCACGTTGATTTGCAACCCTTATTTTAGGGGTTAAGGAGGCCGCTCCGACCCCAAGTTCCCTGTCTCAAATTTCGTCTATACCCGTCCCCTACACGACCTATCATTCTCCATAGGTACATAGAAGACACCCTGTATAAGCTGTTCATATGAACCTGACTCAGATGGTGGGGTCTTGTGAAGGGAAAGGGGTAGGAAGATAAACTTGGACTATCAGTGCAGCAGAAAAGAGGAGAATTGGAGAGTTTGAAATGTGGTGTTACAGGAGAATGATGAAGATCAGATGGGTAGATAGGGTTACAAACGAAAATGTATTAATACGAGTGGGAGAGGAGAGATGTGACGACTGCTAATGAAGAGAAGAGATAGGTTGGTAGGACACATACTAAGACACCCAGGAATAGCAAGCTTAGTTATGGAATGAAGGGTCAAGGACAAGAACTGTATGGGTAGACCAAGGTTAGATTATGTTTAACTGATTGCCTCGGATGTAGGGTGTGGAAGCTATGTAGAGATGAAACGATTAGCTCAGGACAGGGAGAAATGGAGCGCTGCATCACACCAGTCAAAAGACTTAAGACTCAAACAAAAGACTCAAACAACAGATTACCTGGGGTTAATGAGTTCGGCTGTAGAAGGTAAGAGAAGCAGAGGTAGACCTAGGAGGCGATGGTCAGATTCAGTGATGAACGATCTCAAGGTGAGAGGTGTAGCGCAAAGGAGGCAGCAATGCTAACTGTTAATAGGGGATCATGGCGGTGACTTGTTCGCAAACAGAGGCTTGTGGACTCGACTGAACGCTGAAATACGAAACAGTCTCAAATGAAAATGTTTGTAAGCATGTATTCTTTATTGCCAGACAGATTTCACGTGTGACAATCATCATATATATGATTTCAGTAGTATAGATCCCTCCTGCGGCGCTCACAAGCAACCGATCGTGACAAATGAGCATTCAAATGAAAGAGAATAGACATTAGCAGTGACGAATTGCACTCTAATTTCATATCTATAATTTCTTTAAAAACTGACTTAAAAAAATATACGGAGTGTGCAATTTGCAGATACTGTTGCTGTAGGAAAATACCGTACGCTCCATAACTGCTGTCCACTTCACATTTTGGCCGCTGTGACGCCTGTTTCATGTCATTTTAACAATCTGAGGTCTTTCCTTTATCATTTTGCATGGATTTCAGAAACAGTAAATCAAAGGAATGAGTACTCAAATCGTATAATTTCATAAATATCGAATAACCGGTGAGTGTTATGATGATCCAATTTTCAGTGATTGCCGTCTTAAGTTAGGGAACGTAGAACTTGGAATTCTAACTGAAATATAAATAGTGTTTTATAATCATTTGGTTGGAATAAAAACATATCAACCTTCCTCCTTAAGTCTCTCATTATAAACCTATTGGGGAAAGTGTGGTTTATGAACATGTGAGATTTCTCGCACGGGTCCGCTAATATAATATATAACAATCTTTAATTCACTGTACACCAGCTACACCTAACAAGATTTTAATCACACCGCCAAGAGCTTCACTGGAAGTATTTACACATTTCATCTCGTGTAAAAGAAAGCAAATCTTGCAGAAATATAAACAAGGAGATAAAATTAAAGAACATTTACCTCGTTTTACATTTTAAGACCAAAATTACAAGTAGACCACAATTCAAAGTACAAACAGAAAAACAAACTCATGCAGAAAGTTTGGCGGCACAAAGCAACAAAAATAAACGTCCCAAGGAAACGACGCCGTCCGCAAAGTGAGGATAACTCTGGGGTCCAGAGATAAACTGCATATTGTGCTGTCACCGTAAATTCCAGGCTGAATTATTTATTAATTTATTGAATTGCTTATTCATTTATTTATTCATTCACTTAGGCTATTTCTTCTTCTTCTCTCGAATTGGCCTACATAGGACCACATTTATTCAACTGGAGAGTCTTGATCTTCGCCCAGTATTGACACATTTTCTGCCGGTGTAACTCCTTTCTTTCAGTAGTCCAGTGGGTACCTTTCTTCCGAGGTTTCTCCACAAAACCATGGACTTCCTTCAAAGCACGCCTCACAGCCTGTCTATCAGGCAAATCTGATATTCCCAGTTCGTTAATATCCTTCTCAGTTTCCGTCAACCACGTGGTATGAACCTTCTTATTGTGCCAGAAACTGAGCAAACGATTGGTCAATCTTGTGGAAACTTGGCCTATTTATTTATTAATTTATTCATTATTTAATAATTCATTCAATTAATTAATTAAATTGATTTCAATGAATGAAATAACTTAAGTCCATCATTTAATATTTAATAAGTAGATTGTTGTGGTACCGGTATACTTTGTCAAATTTGGGCAGCCTATCATTGTAAAAAGAAAGAAAGAAAGAATGGCAGAAAGAAAGAAATAAATACAGAAAGAAAGAAAGAAAGAAAGAAAGAAAGAAGGATAGAAAGAAAGAAATACAGAAAGAAAGAAAGAAAGAAAGAAAGAAAGAAAGAAAGAAAGACAGACAGACACAAAGAAGGAAAGAAAGAAAGAAATACAGAAAGAAAGAAAGAAAGACAGACACAAAGAAAGAAAGAAAGAAAGAAAGAAAGAAAGAAAGAAAGACAGAAAGAAGGATAGAAAGAAAGAAAGAAAGAAAGAAAGACAGACAGAAAGAAGGATAGAAAGAAAGAAAGACAGAAAGAAGGATAGAAAGAAAGAAAGAAAGAAAGACAGAAAGGAAGACAGAAAGAAAGAAATACAGAAAGAAAGAAAGAAAGACAGAAAGAAGGATAGAAAGAAAGAAAGTCAAAAAGAAAGGCAGAAAGAAAGAAAGAAATACAGAAAGAAAGAAAGATAGAAAGACAGACAGACAGACAGAAAGAAGGATAAAAAGAAAGACAGAAAGAAAAAGAAAGAAAGAAAGAAAGATAGAAAGAAAGACAGAAAGAAAGACAGAAAGAAGGATAGAAAGAAAAACAGAAAGAAAGAAAGAAAGAAATAAAGACAGAAAGAAGGATAGAAAGAAGGATAGAAAGAAAGACAGAAAGAAAGAAAGAAAGAAAGAAAGAAAGAAAGAATGAAAGACAGAAAGAAGGATAGAAAGAAAGACAGAAAGAAAGAAAGAAAGAAAGAAAGAAAGGACAAAAAGAAAGACAGAAAGAAAGACAGAAAGAAAGAAAGGAAGAAAGAAAGGATGGATTCAAACCATCTCTTCTCAGTGTTGCCTCACGAGGCTGAGTATGAGTATGAGCGCTCAGACCAGAATTAAGATTCATGACACAGCAGGAAATTGAAACTGGATCACCGGGGGTGACTGCCAAGAGTGCTAGCCACTACACCACGAGGTTGTAATAAAAAAAGAAAGATTCGAATGCCATTTGGTAGCAAGTTACGTGATTTTCGTAATTCTCTCAAAGACTACTCATTCTCGCCATCAATAACCCCAACCAGCATATAAACGTGTTTATATTATTTATCACCAAAGACATATATTTACGAAACATGACACGACGTATTATAAATTAAGTGCTAGGTACTTGCTTCCTCTACTGCCGTGAGAAAAACACTTGGCAGCTGCAACACGTAGGCTAATCACCTTAATTGATCAAGCATTTAAAAACAAAAAGAACTTCATAAAACAAGTTTTATGGAAACTGGAAAAAAATGGCTATGGGCCATAATCCACAGCACCTCAAATACATTACTAAGAATGTAACCTTATCATTTGTTCCCCATCACTACAAACAAGGTGTTATATAGTCTGGGGCACCTTAAATATGTTACTAACAATGTAACCTTATCATTTGTTCCCCATCACTACAAAACACAATGCAACCTTATCATTTGTTGCTCCTAACTACAGACAGAGGGGCCGTGGTCCCTCCCGGGAATCCCGAGAATATTTTGATTGTTCATTGTCACACCAGTTTATTACATCAATTGAACTGACAGTTAACTGATTTACATGTAGGGATAATTCCACAGTTTTATTTCACTTAATAATTTGGGATTATTTGAAAATTTCTCCAGTTAATTAGAAAATCTGCGAACTGGATTAACATTACCATTTTAATGAACTCCTTGATTTTCATGTTTGTCGATCCATGGTGATACAACTAGGGTACTCTACGTTTTACATGTTTTTTAAGAAATGAATATTAGGGCGATGATTCGCAAAGTAAAGCGAACTTCTATGGACGAAAACTATTCCTCCCATTCATGCCATAAATATAATGTACCCAACGGTTTCAGATCAGTCAAATAATGAATATCACGAAGCAAGTGAGAAATTAAAACGAAGTTGAGGGGGGGGGGGGGGGGGGCGTCTCATTATCCCCTAGTGACAGGTAGGTAATGAAATGTAAAATTTTACTTCACCCCCACTCCCCCCTTGAAAACATTCTACGGGCACCCATGTCCTTAGCATCCCTCTGGCCATACCGCAGGCCTACAATCAACGGGAGGAGTAGGCAGGCTATTTGGCGGCCAGTGCAGCGGTGACATCAGCTGGTAGAGAGACGTCTCGCAGTAGCACAGGACCGGAAGTGATCAGTCACTCGACGAGGCTGTAGAGTACAGTATGCCTCGAGCCTCCTTGCAGGACAGTAGGTGCTTTCCTCAGGACATGCTCGCTCACTCGCTATTTCTAGGCTAATGATGTCACAGCCCAGTTATAATCCCTGTTTCTGTTTGTAAATACAGTAACAGCAAAATTACTGTATCTGCGACGATGAGGTAAGTCATGAACCTTGATTCCATGACTTGGAAAGCAAAATATCAAATAAGACTGAGGAAAGGTAAACAGAATTATTATTAAATGTTAATTACGGAAAATATTATCTGATTTAAATTAATAGTCAAAATGTTATATAATCAACCGATTAAAGTTAAGAGTTAAAATGTTAAATAATCAAGCAATTTAAGTTAAGAAAATTAAACTTTTAAATAATAATCAATTGATTTTTAAGAATTAAACTGTTAATATAATCAACCATTTAAGGTGCAGTTTAACTGATAAATAATCAACTGCTTAAAGTTAAGAGAAACGCTCTTAAATAACCAACTGATTAAATTTAAGAGTACGGTAAATAATCAACGAATTAAAGTTAAGAGTAAAGCTTGGAAATAATCAACTGATTAAAGTTAAGAGTAAAGCTTTTAATAATGAACTGAATAAAGCTAATAATAATAATAATAATAATAATAATAATAATAATAATAATAATAATAATCACTGAATAAAGTTAAGAGTAAAGCTTTTAATAATGAACTGAATAAAGCTAAGAGTAAAACTTTGAAATAATCACTGAATAAAGTTAAGAGTAAAGCTTTTAATAATGAACTGAATAAAGCTAAGAGTAAAACTTTGAAATAATCACTGAATAAAGTTAAGAGTAAAGCTTTTAATAATGAACTGAATAAAGCTAAGAGTAAAACTTTGAAATAATCACTGAATAAAGTTAAGAGTAAAGCTTTTAATAATGAACTGAATAAAGCTAAGAGTAAAACTTTGAAATAATCACTGAATAAAGTTAAGAGTAAAGCTTTTAATAATGAACTGAATAAAGCTAAGAGTAAAACTTTAAAATAATCACAGAATAAAGTTAAGAGTAAAGCTTTAATAATGAACTGAATTAAGTTGAGAGTAAAACATTGAAATAATCAACTGATTGAAGTTAAAGTAAAACTGTCAAATATAAGAATGTTCCATGCGAGAACCAGAAACAACAAAAAATACATCTGTGTTGATGCTCTTTGGAGAATGCCTATAATCGTGGTAAAAGAAAAGGCTGTAAACAATTTTAAAACCATATCCGTTACATCTGATGTTTAATGAAACTTAAAATAAACATTTTAAAAAAATATTGAAAATTAAAACCTTGAATTTCTAACCCAATAAATAATATCTGTTTCCGTAGTAATAATGTTGTTAAATTGTTATTGTCTTTGATTACATTAAAAATGATTTATTTGAATGTCGTGCATAAGATTCACCTTTGACGACAATCTATTGAAGGTAGTTGTGAAATTATGTTGATAGGTTAAATCATTCTGCGCCAAATTGTAATGGAGAGAGGTTTTCAATTGAAAGCAAATAATTCCATTAATTAATTAACATATCAAGTAAATTATAAGAGTGGGTTATAGCAATATTAAACAGCTATTTCATACAAAAGTTATGCTTAAGTAACAATGTGTTACTATTAGAATTGTAAAGGTACCTAAACGGTAATTAGACGTTATTATTTTTAGTAAGTAATGGAAACTTGAACTTAGTAACTTTTATGAAGGCGGCTTCGGTGGCGTAGTTGGTAGCATGCTGAGCTTCTATGCCCAAGATAGCGAGTTCAAACCCGGCCGAAGCCGTCGGATTTTTAAGAGAGTTCAAAATCCCTCAGTATGCCTTCCTTCGGAGGGGAAGTAAAGCCGGCGGTCCCATGTCATAGATTTATGGCATGTTAAAGATCTTTCCACTAATTACACCTGTGTGAAACTAAATTGGATAGGTTAAGAATATAAACAACGCTCTTAGGTTGCTACGTTCGTTGCCAAGAGCCGACTGCGGTGGCGTCTAGTAGCTTAGTTCTGAACTAGGCCTAGTAGTCGTTGACGGTGGCGTTTGGCGGCAAAAGTAGGAACTATTTGAAAATTCAAAGTTGCAGTCCCTACTTGAATTAAAAAAACAGATACACACACTAATACAGTCATCACAATTAACACAGGTTATCAGACAGATTCTACACACACCCAAAGTACACGGGGCTACATGACCGCGTTGTCGCAGCCCCTAAACTAAGGAACCAACCAACCAACCAACTAACTTTTATGAAGGAGCGGGGAAAGTATTATTAAGCAGCTATTTTTTTTTTTTTTTACAAAAATTAGCTTTTACAATTTTAACGATTACTGAACGTTAACTAAAGGTTATTATTAGCCTACTTTTCACATTTTGCAAAAATGAGGAAAAAGTAAACTTATGAGATTGATCCAGGCAAATGTGTGTGTGTCTGTGTGGGTGTTGTCGTCGTCGCCCCCCCCCCCCCCTTCCCCCCCTATCAACTCCTAAACGGCTGCAGCATTTGAAACCAAATTTGGTATGATTAAAGATCTATACCTTAATATCTCAAGTCCATATTAGAAAATGATGTCAGTGCTACCAACTGCTGAAAAACCGCTATTGAAATTTGAGCTCAATGTTGGATATCTTGCAGGGTATGCATGGGAGCTATTTCAAAATTGGCAAACATATAGATAATAATATTTCAGTTTAATTTCCAGAAGGCCATACATGGCAATGTTGCCAAAATGATTCTAAGTCAGCTGATAGGTCCAATTTTTAAATTCATATAACTTCTACACTATCAATTGGATTTCAACCAAATTTCGTTTGTACTATGTGTACATAAAAGCATATGACAGAGTATCATTAAGAGCCACCAGAGCTGCCAACTGTTGATAAATGCTCTCACTATTATTTTTATCCAAATGCCAATGTATCAGAAAGTATGCAAACCGACAGCCTTAAACTATGCACACGTTTAGTAGCTGACATTCTAGTTTAATTTGGAGTAACTTATATACGTCAGTGCTACCAACATGATTCTAAGTCTGTTGATACGACCAATTTTTAAATACATATAACTTCTATAGTATCAATTGGATTTCAACCAAACTTCGTATGTGCTATGTGTACCAGAACAGATATGACTATGCACATTCTTAAGAGCAACCAGGGCTGCCAACTGATATTAAATGCTGTCTATCTTTTTACCCAATATCAATATATCAGAAAGTATGCAAGCCAACGGCTCTAATCTTTGCACACGTATAGTACCTGACATTCTAGATTAATTTGGAGTAACTAATTTACGTCAGAGATACCAACATGATTCTAAGCCTGCTGATAGGTCCAGTTTTTTAATGCTTATAACTTCTATACTAACAAATGGATTTCAACCAAATTGTATATGTTCATTCTATACCTTAAGAGATGGAACAAAGAATATATTCAGTGTCACCAGGGCTGCCAACCGTAGTAAGTTACTCCATTAGGCTACACTATTTCAGGTGTATCTCAAACTGCAGAAATGTTAGTATTACCAACTTGATTTCGTCATTATTCTAGATTGATCTATATTGGCATGAATCTTAAATTTGAAGAAAATTAGGCTCTTTAGTTCGTCACGGAACTACTTGTTTTTATTAAGTAATGGTAACTCTAACATAGTTACTTCCATGAAGGAACATTGCCAACCCTGCCCAAAAAGAACACCACTCAAGTCACGGCCGCTTAAAAAGAACAGCGCAATAATTCATTGTCTTAAAAGAATAGAAGTCTGGTGCAATGAATGATATAATGCCATTACATTTCTTGCTTGTCCTTTGAGAGTCGGACGAAAAATATTCTTGTTAAGTGACGTTAAATCTCGCAATTTATTGACACGCGGTGAGGAATGTTCAGCGCGGCTTCTCAGAACAAGCCAGTACAACAATAGGCGAGGAGATTCCACTCAATTACCAGAACTCTACCTGTACGGAAATGATATAGCCTCTTTCTCCCACTCACTTCACAGGAATCTTCTTTCGTCAGTACAGCAACCTTGATTAACCAAAGGTACGTCAATCAATGTTCAAGATATTGATGGCAGAAAAGCAATCGACAATCTTAACGGACCAGGATCCAACAGGTAGTTCTGTGACGAACTGTTAGGTTTATTTCTCTAAAAAAGATTCAAACAAATTGCTCACCAAATTATTCATTCATTTATTTATTTATTTATTTAAATATATCTATACTAGCAGACCCGTGAGAGAAATCTCGCATGTCCATAAAACACACTTCTCCCAATAGGTTTATAATGAGAGACTTAATGAGAGAGGTTATGTTTTTATTTCAACCAAATGATTATAGAACACTATTTACATTTCAGTTAGAATTCCAAGTTCTACGTTCCCTAACTTAAGGAGGCAATCGCTGAAAATTGAATCATCATAATACTCGCCGGTTATTCGATATTTATGAAATTATACGTTTGAGTACTCATTACTATAATTTACTGTTTCTGAAATGCATGCAAAATGATATAAAGAAATACCTCAGAATGTTAAAATGATATGAAACAGTCGTCACAGCAGCCAAAATCAGAAGTGGACAGCAATTATGGAGCGTATTTTCCTACAGCAACAGTATCTGCAAATCACTCACTTCGTACATGTTTTTAAAAGTCACTTCTTTAAAGAAATTATAGATATTTATGAAATTAGAGTGCAATTAGTAACTGCTAATGTCTATTCTCTTTCATTTGTCACGATCGGCCGCTTGTGAGCGCCCTAGGAAGGATCTATACTACTGAAATAATATATATGATGATGATATATAATACGCTAAGGTGTATGTTTCACAAAATTCAAGCTCCTAAACCAGAGGGATTTAGAAGGTGTCGTTTGTACCAAAATCTTCCAAATCGTCTCAATAGTACAGGAAAAATCTAGCATTTCTTGAATATATTCCGTTGACTTTTCAAGAAATGCAATGTTTAAATGTTTAATTAGAATTGTTTAAACCTTGTAAAAGATCGTGAAATTAACTTACGTGAAGTCAGATATTAAATATCGTAAATCTTTATTGTTACTTATATTCGGAATGGTGTGAATCTGTGAAAGGAAAATAGCATTCGATTGTGGTCAAATGCGTGTGTAGATCGGATGTAATGAACGAAACTTACGTGCGTACATGTTTCAACAAAGATTCTCGACAAAGTAAGTAGTATTGTAAAGTGGGAAAATTTACATTAACTCATACTGTACTTCAATATGTAACAAGTAGTTCCGTGAAGAACTATACAGCCTATTTTCATATATCCTGCTCATGTTAATTGTCTCTATCAACATACAAAATTTCAGTTTAATTGCTGTAACAGATTCGTAGATATTGAGAACCGTCTAAATATTTCATATGGTCGCCAGGATGGATTTTTATTTTTGTACTATTACATTAAGATTATTGTGTACGTGTGGTATTCAAACTTCAATCGCATGATTAGAACACAAGAAGTAAAAACGAGATTTTAAAAGTACGCACACCAGCCATCTTGTGATTATGCAAACAATTGAAATAAATTACATGCCAGTGGATCAACATTTGTGTAAGCATTTAACGTGGAACGTTTCACGGCACTCGGATAGTTAATTCGCGAGAAACGTCCATTTAAATATTTATACTTCGCGTCGCCGCCATGTTGGATTTGTGCTCACCAGGTTACTGAAAGTCCTATAGGTGAACATATGTTCATAGTCTCTATGAACATAAAAAAATTCAGTTTGGTTGCTGTAAAAGATTCATAGATATTGAGAACCGTCTAAATATTCCGGAAGCTCGCCATTTAGGATTGTTATATGTATCGGCCAAGCCTCCGTGGCTTAGGCGGCAGCACGCTGGCCTCTCACCGCTGGGCCCGTGGTTCAAATCCCGGTCACTCCATGTGATATCTGTGCTGGACAGAACG
The DNA here is from genome assembly GCA_946902985.2 of Meconema thalassinum. Lineage (NCBI taxonomy): Eukaryota > Metazoa > Arthropoda > Insecta > Orthoptera > Tettigoniidae > Meconema > Meconema thalassinum. Next base: position 113,828,059 of record OX336401.1, read on the forward strand.
GAGGCAGACAGGTTTTTCTCCGGGTACTCCGGTTTTCCCTGTCAACATTTCATTCCAGCAACACTCTCCACTATCATATTCTTTCATCTGTCATTCATTTATTCATTTCCCCAGAGGAGTGCGTCAGGCCTCGGCAGCCGGCACAGTTCATATCCTCGCCGCTAGATGGGGGCTTCATTCATTCCATTCCTGACCCAGTCGGAGACTGGAAACAGGCTGTGGATTTTCATTTTCATATGTATCGGCCATAGAGTTATGTACCATTCAAGGACAATTATTGCCTAGCTTCATTATTCAAACTTTCACTTCGATCGCATGATTACGACACAAGAATAAAAACTTAATTTTAAAATTTCGCACAGCCGCCATCTTGAGGTTATGTAAACAATTGAATTAAATTAAATGGCAGTGCATTACAATCTGCAAAATCATTTACTGTACCACATTTCACTGCCCTCAGAGAGTTAAATCACGAGAAAAGTCTATGAAAATATTTCAAATTCGCTTGGTCGCCATGTTGGTTTTGTACTTTACAGGTTTATGCAATATACATAGGTAAACTTGTATCAGTACCCTTTATCAACGTACAAAATTGCATGATGATATCTGTAATAGTTTCGGAGATATAGAATGTTAGTGAAATATTTCGCACAGCCGCCATTTTGAGGTTATGTAAACAATTGAACTAAATTAGACTCCAGTGCATTACAATGTGTATAAACATTTGCTGTACCAAGTTTCATTACGTTTGGATAGTTAAATCGCAAGAAATGTCTATTTAAAAGTCTCAATTTCGCTTGACCGCCATGTTGGTTTTGTAGTCACCAGGATTTTGAAAGTCTCATAGGTGAACTTCTAGTAGTGCCCTTTATCACCATACACAATTTCAGGGCGATATCGGTAATAGTTTCGGAGATATTGAATGCTAGTGAAATATTTCGCACAGCCGCCATGTTGGATTGGTGAGACGTAACAAAATTTGAAGGGCACGGTCGAGGTCGCCGGGAATAGTGCTATGAACGTACCGAGTTTCATAGAAATCGCTCCAGCTGTTTAGATTTTATTAGGGACACACACACACACACACACACACACACACACACACACACACACACACACACACACACACACACACGGACAAAAGGTGATCTCATAAGCCTATTTTTTCAAAATTGAAAATAGGCTAAAAATGATAATTTTAAATGATATTCTTGCTAAACATTTTAAAATTCTGTAGGAATACAACAATTGGCAAATTTAGTGAATTCGAAATACAGGGTGCGCACAAATGATTGGAGCGGTTTGTCAATCATTTCTAGCCATATTATTAGAGCTATGGTGATGGTGTTTGATGTTGTAAGGCAAGTATCCCTCAAAGTTTTTTTTGAATAGCCTCCATACATTGTGCTTCCCTCAACGCCCACGAGAACGCAACAGTTGCAACATCCCCGTACCTGTGTGCAGCACGTTCGAGACTCTCCCAAACTCAAGGTTTTCTGTGCCATCTCGAAATTTAAGTTTACGGTCCCATCTTCTTCGCTGAACAATCCATTACTGGGCACATCTACCTGGATATGCTGGAGAATTGGCTCATGCCACAGTTGGTGACGGACAGCATGAACTTCATCTACCAATAGGATAGTGCTCCACCTCATTTCCATGGTGATGTTCGTGTCTTTCTGAACATAAGACATCCAGAAAGATGGATCGGTCGTATCGGGAATGAAGATCGCGCCCTCATGTCATGACCTCCACGCTCTCCGGACCTCACCCCTTGCGACTTCTTCGTATGGGGTTATGTGAAAGACGCAGTTTTTACGCCGCCATTACCGGCTGATCTAACAGAACTGCGGGCCTGCATCATCAACGCCATTGGTCAAATTGACAGCGACATGCTACGTCGGGTGTGGGACGAAGTTGAATATGGAGTTGATGTGAGTAGAGTCACTCGTGGGGCACATATCGAGCACTTGTATATGCTTAAAAAAACGTTGTGAATTTTTCTGTCCGTCTATACAATTTTGTAATGTTACAACAAATAATGAACTAACAGGAATTGTTTGAAACAGCTTCAATCATTTGTGCGCACCCTGTATTCTTGTTTGCCCGGTGAAATCTACCTCCGCCTTTCGGCGTGCCGAGAGGGATTTCTCTCTCTTTGCTTTGGTGTCGACCATCTAGGATTTCACGTTTTACGATACGCTCTTTATGTTCATTAGCGGTGGGAAGAGAGAAACTGGCCCAGGAGATCAAACCCCCAAAATGTTGAACCACACGCTCAAAAATAGGGATTCCCAAACGGTGGGTCACGATCCCCTAAGGGGTTGCAGGATGCGTCTTGGAGGGTCGCAAGATACGGAGAAAAATTAAACAAAATGAGTTATTACTGTAGTTTTTTATTAAAAAATAGAATACACTCACATTGTACTTAACTTTGACGTATTTTTATTTTATCAGTGAAAACCTTGAGCTTGTTTAGACGTAACCAATTTATGAATTTCTGGTATGATATTTGCAACACACAAAACAGTCATTTTCCAGTGTCAAACGATTTCTTGATTTGATTTTTAAATTCAGCATTATGGTTGGAAGGAGAAAGATTGGCTCAAGTAAATCTTTTCAAGTACTTGGGAAGCATTATTACTTCTGATGGGAGATGTGAAAAGGATATTCGCTCTCGAATAGCCCAGGCTAAAGAAGCTTTCAACAAGAAGAGAAGTCTCCTGACATCCAAAGCCATATCCCAACAAGTCAGAAAGCTACATTTGGAGCATTGCGCCCTATGGTTGCGAAACCTGGACACTATTGAAGGCCGACAAGAAACGATTATGTGCACTTGAAATGTGGTGCTGGCGACGAATGCTACGGATACCTTGGACCCTAAGGCTAACTAATGAAGAAGTTCTAAGAAGAGCAGAAGAAACCATCAATCTGACAAAAACAATTAAAAAAAAGAAGAAATAATTGGATAGGCCACCTACTCCGGCATTCACCATGGTGTATCACACTGCTTGAAGGGAAAATGGAAGGCAAGGCATGAAGAGGACGACCAAGAGCAGAGTTCTTTGATGACATAGGAGGAAGATGTCCGTACCACCTGATCAAACAGCGGGCTCAGGATAGAAGACCTTTGGACGAAGACATTCATGCTTCCCACCAACTGCCAGGTTTAGGAGAGAAAGAAGAAGGAGAATCCTTGTTCACAGTTGTTAAGATGTAGAAAATGTCATCAAAGTTTTTAACGCTGTTATGGACAGTTCTGGGTATTCTTTTTTTAATACTTAGGCCTATCCAAAATTTGTCGGCACGAGAATTGTTATAAGTTGGTTTCACTGACTGATCACTTGAAATCTCTATCAGTTCATCATGAAGACGAGCACTTATCTTAGCTTTTGTTTTAACGTTAAAACTTGGAGGGGTCGCCATGCCCAAAAGGTTGAGAACCCCTGGCCTATTGTATAGTTTGAAGTGTGACAATGGCATCAAAGCGGCTGACGTTAAGCTATGTGGAGATATCAGCTGAGAGGAATCTCGTCTATTGTGCGATGTCGAGGTATTGGTGACAGACACACCCTGGCAGTATACTTAGCTGACTCATACACCGAGTGGCTCACCGCGATAACCTCCTTCCCACCCGAACACCTTGTTCTGGAGCTTCGCTACTCCTTTAGGACCCATTAATTAATTAAGCTGGCCATACACGTGCCGGCGAGCTTGTCAGTTACTCCTGAACAAGCCCCATACACCATCATTTGAAAATAGGCCGGTATTAAAAGTTAAGTTTCACTTTGAACGTATTTTCTTTATATAATTTTTTGCCTATTTTCAATTTTGAAAAAATAGGCTTATGAGATCACATTTTTGTCCGTGTGTGTGTGCGTGTGTGTGTGATTCTTGTGTGTGTCCCCCCTAATAAAATCTAAACGGCAGGAGCGATTTCAATGAAACTCGGAAAGTTCATAGCACTATTCCCGGCGACCTCGACCGTGCCCTTCAAATTTTGTTACGACTCACCAATCCAACATGGCGGATGTGCGAAATATTTCACCAGCATTCAATATCTCCGATACTGTTACCGATATTACCCTGACATTTTCTATGGTGATAGAGGGAACTACTATAAGTTCACTTATGTGACGTTTGAAAACCTGGTAACTACAAAACCAACATGGAGGCCAAGCGAATTTGCGACTTTTAAATAGACGTTTCTCGCGATTTGACCAACCAAACGCAATGAAACTTGGTACAGTATATGCTTATATACATAGTAATGCACCGACATCTAACTTCGTTCAATTGTTTACATAATCACAAGATGGCGGATGTGCGAAATATTTCACCGGCATTCTATATCTCTGAAACTATTAGCGGTATCTCCCTAAAATTTTGTACGGAGATAAAGGGCACTACTGGAAGTCCATCTATAAGACTTTCAAAAACCGGTTAACTACAAAACGAACATGGCGGCCAAGCGAATTTGAAAATTTTAAATAGACCTTTCTCGCGATTTTATGTTCCAAGCTCACTGAAACCTGGTACAGGAAATATTTATACGCATTTTAATCAACTGGTATCTAATTTAGTTCAATTGTTTACATAACCTCAAGATGGCGGCAGTGCGAATTTTAATTTTTTATTTTTTATTTCTTGTGATGTAGTCATGCGATCGAAGTGGAAGTTTGAATAATGAACCTACGCAATAATTTTCCTTTAATGGTACATGGCTCTACGGCCTATACATTTAACAATCCAACATGGCGACCATCCGAAATATTTAGACGATACTTAATATCTACGAATCTATTTTAGCAATCAAACTGCATTTTTTAATGTTCATAGGGGCTATGAACTTAAGTTCACCTATAGGACTTTAAATAACCTGGTGATCACAAATCCAACATGGCGGTGACGCGAATTATAAATATTCACATGGACGTTTCTCGCAATTTAACCATCCGAATGCAGTGAAACTTGGTACAGTAAATCCTTATACGAATGTTAATCCACTGGCATCTAATTTATTTCAATGTTTCCATAACCTCAAGATGGCAGCTGTGAAAAATTTTAAAATCTCCTTGTTTTTTCTTGTGTCCTAATTATGCGATTGAAGTTTGAATACTACACGTTCACAATGATCTGCATGTAACAGTACATAACTCTAGGACCTACATATATAAAATCCAACATGGCGACCATCTGAAATATTTAGTCGGTTCTTAATATCTGCAAATCTATTACAGCAATCAAACAGAAATTGTGTATGTAGATAGTGGCAATTAACATAAGTAGGATATATGAAAATAGGCTGTATAGTTCTTCACAGAACTACTTGTTTTTCTTTTTTGTTTGACCAACTGTAAACCTCATGGAACCTAGGGCTTTCTGGTCAATTTTTAGCCCATTTTCATTTTATGAAAAAAAAAATAGGCTTATGAGATCACCTTTTGTCCGTGTGTGTGTGCGTGTGTGTGTGAGTGTGCGAGGTGTGTGTGTGTGTGTGTGTGTGTCCCCTGTAATAACTTCTAAACGGCTGGAGCGATTTAAATGAAACTCGGCAAGATCATAGCACTATTCTGACCGACCCCGACCGAGCCCTTCAAATTTTATTGTCTCTCACCAATCCAACATGGCGGCTGTACGAAATATTTCACCACCATTCAGTATCTCCGAAACTATTACCGATATCGCCCTGAAATGGTGTACGGTGATAAAGGGTACTACTAGGAGTTAACCTATGAGACTTTCAAAACCCTGGTGACTACAAAACCAACATGGTGGCCAAGCAAATTTGAGACTTTTAAATAGACTTTTCTCGCAATTTAACTATCCAAACGTAATGAAACTTGGTACTGCAAATGTTTATACACATTGTAATGCAATGGAGTCTAATTTAATTTAATTGTTTACATAACCTCAAAATGGCGGTTGTGCGAAATATTTCACTGACATTCTAAATCTCCGAAACTATTACAGATATCACCCTGAAATTTGGTACGGTGGTAAAGGGTACTAATACAAGTTCATCTATGTAACTTTAATAAACCTGTAATGTACAAAACTAAAATGGAGGCCAAGCGAAGTTAAAACATTTTAATAGACTTTTCTCGTGATTTAATTCTCTGAGCGCAGTGAAACGTTGCACGTTAAATGCTTATACAAATGTTAATCCAATGGCATCTAATTTATTTCAATAGTTTGCATAATCACAAGATGGCAGCTGTGCGAAATTTTATAAGCTCGTTTTTACTTCTGGTGTTGTAATCATACGATTGAAGTTTGAATACCACACGTACACAATAATCTGCATACACAAATAAAAATCCAACCTGGCGACCACCTGAAATATTTAGACGGTTCTCAATATCTACGAATCTACCACAACCGTCTAACTGAAATTTTGTATGTTGATAGAGGCAATTAACATGAGTAGGATAAATGAAAATAGGCTGTATAGTTCTTCACGGAACTACTTGTTTCTTCTTTTCTTCCCAGAAACTCTTCATTCTTTCACTTCTAATCTTTCTCTGCTCCTCTGTTATTACCAAATTTGGCCTGTGTTGTGGTGGTTTTTCTTTGAACGTCTTGATATTGTCAACTCGGCTTCGAAACGTTTTCCTATCGTGAATGACAAGTTCAGTTAGTCCAACTTCAATGGCGTCTCTTTTGACCTCTTCTACCCATTTTGCAGTGGCTTTCAACCCTGTGATGTGTTTAAAAGATATCTTTTTCAGCCGGTTCCCGTCCATTCAAATCAAATGCCCGTAAAATTGTATAATTATTGCAAGCCATCATGTATTTTTTGTTTTTAATTCAGCTACGGGGCTTGGGACATCTTAGTTATCAGCATCATGTACAGTATGAAAATACGCACAAAACGCAGATCAGAGAAAACAAGAAGTTCCGTGAAGAACTATACAGCCGACTTTTCATGCTAATGATTATTCTACAGTATATGAACCTATCTAGAATAATGACGAAATTAAGTTGGTAATATCGAAATATCTAATTAGTTCAAAATATACCTGGTATAATGTAGCCTAATAGAACACTACAGTTGGCAGCCCTGGTGACTGAATATATTCTTAGTTCCACCTCTTAAGGTACAGAATACAAAATTTGGTTGAAGTCCAATGGACGTTACATGCAGTTAGACATTGGATCTATCAGCACGAGTAAAAGCATGTTGCCAACAATACCATGCATGTGCTGGTCAGAAATAATCTGAATTATTATGATATCTTGTTGTGCCAATTTTGGATGAAATCCATTTGTTAGTATAGAAGTTACATGTATTTTAAAATTGGACATATCAGCAAGCATAGAATCATGTTCGCAGCACTGACTTCTATTAATTACTTCAAATTAATCTAGAGTGTCAGGTGCTATACGTGTGCAAAGTACAGAGCTGTTGGCTTGCATACTTTCTGATATATTGATATTAGGGTAAAAACATATATACAGCATTTATTAACAGTTGGCAGCCCTGATTGCTCTTAACAATACTTATAGTCACATCTGTTATGGTACACATATCACATACGAAATTTGGTTGAAATCCAACTGATAGTATAGAAGTTACATGTATTTAAAAATTGGTACTATCAGCAGGCTTATAATCATGTTGGTAGAACTGACGTATATAAGTTACTCCAAATTAATCTAAAATGTCAGAATATACGTGTGCATAGTTTAAAGCTGTTGGCTTGCATACTTTCTGATATATTGGTATTTGGATACAAGAAATAGAGAGAGAGAGCAATTATTAACAGTTGGCAGCCCTGGTGGCTCTTAAGAATACGCTCAGTCATATCTGTTTATGTACAGGTATTACATACAAAATTTGGTTGAAATCTAATTGATAGTGTAGAAGTTATATGCATTTAAACATTGGACCTATCAGAAGGCTTAAAATTATTTTGGCAACACTGTCATGGTTGGCCTCCTGGAAATTAAACTGAAATAGTATTATCTACATGAGTGCCAATTTTGGAATAGCTCCCATGCATACCTTGCAAGATATCCAACATGGAGCTCAAATTTCTAGTGCGTTTTTTCAGCAGTTGGTAGCACTGACATTTTCAAATATGGACGTGAGCTATTCCGGTGCACATCTTTACTCATACTAAATTTGGTTTTGATTGCTGCAGCCGTTTAGGAGTTGATAGGGGGGGACACACACACAGCCAGACAGACAGAAGGACAGACAGACAGACACACATTTTCCCGGATCGATCTCATAAGTCTACTTTTTCCTCATTTTTGCAAAATGTGAAAAGTAGGCTAAAAATGTACAAAGTGCAATTTAGATTCAAAATACTCACAAAATACAATTTAGATTCAATATACTTACAAAATGCCCATCCTACAAAATGCAATTTAGATTGAAAATACTTTAAAAAAATACAATTGAAATTCAAAATACTCACAAAAATACCGCCCCTACATCCAAAGACTTACTAAAAAGGCAAATTAGTTTGTCAATCCTTACAAAATGCATCTGAGGTCAAAAATACTCGCAAAATGCAATTTAGATTGAAATTACTTACAAAATGCAACTTACATTGAAAATACCTACAAAATGTAGTGCAGATTCAAAATATTCACAAACTGTAATTTAGATACACGGGGAGCCAATTCACAAAAACAGTGCGGGAATCTAAAAGAGAAAAGGAAATAGGATTATGAAAAGAAAAAGGAGGCTGATCCCAAGGAGAATGAGGAATCAGGAAAGATGAGAGACGGGAAAGGAAGAGCCTCCCTAGTCCTCGGATACCCAAATACCGTCGGGGTCGGTAAAGTAAAAGAGTTGACCAAGAGAGGCCGACAGGAAAGAAGACGGACAGGAGCCCGGCACAAGTAAGTGGAAGAAATGCCGGACTCAGCTGGGGTCCCGTGGTCACCAACCCACGTCCCATTTGATGTGAGCCCGTGGGGGGTTAAATGTTTTGAATCCCTAGGGATGGATGTTGTATTGTTTATAATGAAAATGAATGAAAATCCACTTCCTGCTTCCAGTAGACCGACCGGATGGAATTAATGAAGCCCCCATCTAGCGGCGAGGATATGAACTGTGCCGGTGGCCGAAGACTGTCTCACTCCTCTGAGACAATGATTAAATGAATGGCAGATGAAATGAAATGATAGTGGAGAGTGTTGCGGGAATGACATTTTTGACAGGGAAAACCGGAGTACCCGGAGAAAACCCTGTCTGCCTCCGTTTTGTCCAGCACAGATCTCACATGGAAGTGACCGGGATTTGAACCACGGACCCAGCAGTGAATTGTATATAATCTTATTGCATATTCACCTTTGCTATCCTTACTTTGTCCACGTTTAGATGTGATTTCCCTAAACCATGATTTGCCCTTTCTCCTCCCAGTTTGAAGGCCTATTGATGTCATTTCCCCGAGCGTCAAGTTTGCTTTGAGACAGCCGTCACGTGTCAAACAGCACAGAACTGCGTAGGGGCTCCCCCTGAAGCAGAGGTGTGATAAGATATTCAGAGAATTTTCGCTGGGCGGAAAATCCCTTTGGTCAGCCGGTGAAGTCCACTTGCGTTAAGTTATACACCTAGTAGTTACCCTACAATAATATGTTGCAAGCGATCAGCTCGTTGCTGCAGCTACAAGGTTCTCGCCTGCTGTGACAGAGGTTTTCGGATCAAATCTGGGCAGTTGGTTGGAATTTGTGGTGCCTAAATGCACGAGTTCCTTGTCAATAGATTAATATAATGTTATTGGTTTTACGTCCCTTTCATATAATGTTATAAATGTTATGTCCCTGTTATCTACTGAGGTCCTTCCCGTCGCTTAGTGGCTAGCATTCCTAGCTGTCACCACGGAGGCCCGGGTTCGATTCCCGGCTCTGCCAAGGATTCTAATTATGATCTGAGGGCTGGAACGGAGTCCAATCAGACTCATGAAGCAGAATGTGGGGAATGTAAACCTTTCGCATGACAAATTTCTACTGAGTTTAAAAAAAATCTCATAAACTTTATGTTGAAAAGAAATAAAACTTTGCAGAATTATTAAACACATTTCACTTATTATCATGCACAAAACACATTTTATAATATGCTTTCATTTTTTTAAACAGTTGGACAACGTTTGCATGATAAGTACCCTGCAATGTAAAATATTTACTGTACATGAATGTTCTTTTGAGCTGTTGGTAACATTCACGGCTACAACATACACTAAAATAATTAATACACATATTGAGAAATTGTTTTTTTCATATTCTTACTCTAAAAAAAAATAAAAAAAAATCTCTTAAGGGGCCATACACCGCGAGTGGGAGATTTTGCAAACAGTTAAGAATTATGAGAGTTTATAAAGTTATAGTTAATACATAGGGCTTTTATTGAAAGCAAACAGTATATAACGTTTTGCGCGATTTATTGATAGGACAATATTTGTGTATTTTTAAACGTCACGAATCACACACACAAAAAAAACACGATTTAACAAGAAATTCCAGTCTGAATGGAATGATTTTTATTTCATAAAAAGAAAACACATGAATACCGAGGATGAACCACCATTTATGTTATATTGTCAATAGCGTATTTTTTTAATATTTTATTTGTCTTTCAAATATAGTTTTTTGTTAAATTTTCCAAGTAGGCTATATCTTAATTATTTTTTAATAAAATGTTCATCCTCTGTATTTATGCGTTTTCTTTACAGGAAAAAAAATCATTCCATTCAGATTGGTATTTATTGTTAAATCGTGTTTATTGTGATTCATGACGTTTAAAAAGTCACAAGTATTTTCCTATCAATAAATCATGCAATACTTTATATACTGTTCGCTTTTATATATGAAATAAAAGCCCTATGTATTGACTGCGAATTTGTAAGTTTTCATAATTGTATGTTACATATTAATGAAGCTATGATTTAATTATTAACTGTGTGCGAAAACAACTCGCGGTGTATGAGCCCCTTAAATGGGAATTATGCTTGATACACAAAATATTTTGGTGTATGGTGTTCATATTAGTACAATTCACTATCATGCAAAATTTCATTAAGAGACCTTGAGTAGTATTTGAGTTATCATGTAAACACTGTGTGAATATAAAATTTTCGGCAAACGAGCTGCAAACTTACCTAAGGGTAGAAATTAAAGAGACAACTTAAGCGACAGCAACTAACATTTAAGGGCATGTTTCTGGAAGTATTGAAGATAATTTCATTTTCATTTCACTGAATTAAAGATAAAAGATTAGTCGTTCAAATAATTTATTTAAAACTAGCAACCCGTCCCGGCTTCACCCGGGAACAGTTATGAATGCATTACGTGATAAGCGCTTTTTTTTTCTTTCGACGCAATCAACTACGATCTATATCCGTTTTACGTCTCGGCATGATGGGTTAAAATCACTGACTGGACTATTAATTAATCATGGAGATGCATGTGCAACGAATTCTTGTTAGTCGTAATTTAAGAATGTCGAGGTGCATGAAACACAAGTTACGTCTTATCTTAACTTGACTGTGTATTTTGCGGAACGAAACGTTCACAGGCGAAATGAAGAAAAGCTGAGTTACACTTCCAGGGAAACTCCAAACAACCACTCTTCTCTTTAAGTCTTAACTCAACACGACTCGATAGTGGGCTGCTGGCTGTATCTGGGGTAATAGGCTCGCCCCTAGCTAGATGGAGATCGTTGGAAGAAATGAAAACGCAAAAACACTAATAGTAGACGATGTATTGAACATAGAGATATGCTCTCGCGGAATTTTTGTAGAACGTTTCATGCTGAACTATTCTTAAACTCATAGTATATTGATATTTTTAACGATTTGCCCAGTGTAAGCATAAAAGGCGCACGGACGTCATATTTTTTCGACCTTTTCACTGAAATTGTTACTGCTTCTCTTCCTTTGATCATAAATAAATAATTGTCTAGAGAAACATGCCTTGAGATATCCTTTACAAATAGTGAAAACTGCATCAAAGTCTATCCAGTGGTTCTCGAGATTACCCGTGACATCCAAAAATCGGGGACTTTGCTTTATAGTAGACTAAGTTGAGATGTGTACCTCGACCCTTAAGGCCATTGCTACTTCCTTGCAATCCTCCCCTGAATTCTAAATACACACACTAGTACAGTAATTATAATAATACATGCAAAATTCCATACAGACCGAAGTACACGGGGAAGACGTGCTTTGTGGGGACTTCATGTTTGCAGACTCACATTCCTTACGATACCTCAGTGTTTACACTGTGACACATGGTGCTGCCTAGCCTAGCCTCCTGGCCTACATCCACACATGTGCGGCGCAACGCACCACATTCGACACTGTAGCCGAGCGGTCTAAAGCACGCCCCACTAGGTACCGGAGCGTTCACCCTCAGTATTTACTGGCAGGCTGGTACAGGTATGGTAGACCAACCTTATTCCCTAACCAGAGTCAGTTACACACACACACACAAGAACACATGCTAATTATTATCATACACACGACCAAGTAGACGATACCTCAAGTCCCTAAGTGAACCAACGTAAAAATCTTTTTCTTTTTAATCGCTTATCCTCTCAGGTCAGAGTCTGGTAGGTTGGTTGGTTCCTTACTTTAGGGGCTGCGACAACGCGGTCATGTAACCCCGTGTACTTTGGGTGTGTGAAGAATCTGTCTGATAACCGGTGTTAATAGTGATGGCTGTATTAGTGCGTGTTATCTGCTTTAATTCAAGTAAGGACTGTAGACTTTAATTTCAAGTAGTTCCTACTTTTGCTACCTAGCTTGCGGATTTGGCTACTAGATGGCATCGCAGTCAGCACCTGGCGGCGATCGTTGAAACTAATCGAGCGTTATCAATTCTAACCTACAAATTTTGGCTTCACACAAGTGTAGTTAGTGGAAGGTTCTTTTTCATGCCATAAATACATGACATGGGACCTGTGGCTTTACTTCCCCTCCGAAGAAGGGCACACTGAAGGATTTTAATGCTCTTAAAAAATCCGACGACTTCGGCCGGGTTTGAACCCGCGACCTTAAGCATAGAAGCTCAGCATGCTACCAACTACGCCACCGAAGCCGCCCGAGTCTGCGAGGGATCATTCCTCTACCGTCGCAAGGACGGTGTCTGGGAGCTGATACAACTGGGGATAGTGACAGGCCGATCGCCAGGGTGACCGCTAACTTGGATCTAATTAAGCAAGGGTAGGAGAAGGGATTTTGGGAGGAAGTCGACCGTGGACCTGTTGCAAGGAACAGTCCCGGCATTTGCCCTGATGGTGAAAATGGGAAACCATGGAAACTATTTTCAAGATGGCCATGGTGGGATTCAACCCACGCTCTCCTGATGCCAGCGAGGCACGAGGTAGCACGTTATCGTAACCGGTAAAACATAATACTACCGAAGAAAAAGAATACCGTCGACCGTACAAGACGTAGAGGACAAAGAGAAGGAGGAAATATAATAATAATATTTTATTTTTATCGTGTGACCTCCGGGGAGGCCAAGTGCAGGTCTTTCAAGTGAGCATCCGTGGGCAACCTCCGCTTCCGAATGATGACGAAATGATGAAGACGTCACATACACCTAATCCCCGGGCCAGGGGAGTCAACTCCAGGACATGAAAATCCCGGGCCAAAGCCTAACCAATTCGCCATGGGGACGGACATAATAATAATAATAATAATAATAATAATAATAATAATGTTATTGGTTTTACGTTCCTTTTAACTGCTGCGGCTTTTAGAGACGCGGGGTGCCGGAATTCAGCCCCGAAGGGGATTCTTAACGCGCCAGTAAATCTACTGACATGGCTCCCTCACATTTGCACACCCTCAAATGCCAACTGACTGCGCCAGGATTCAATCCTGCAACCTTCGGCACGGGAGGCGAGAATATTACCGTTGAGCCACGCAGCCAGTGAAGAAGGAAAGAAAGAGGGCGGAGAATTATCAGGCAAATAAGAAGACGAGGAGGATAGGATAAAAGGAATATGAAGAAAAAGAAGAGGAGAAGAAGAACAAGAGAAATGGAAGAGGGGAAAGAGGAAACAAAGAGGATATGATGAAAAGGAATACGTTCATTATGAAGGAGACAAAATAAAGAGGGGGATGAAGATGAGAAATTGAAGGAAAAATTAGGCTTGTAAAGGGAGGAAGACGAATACGAGGAAGAAGAAGAAGGAAGTATTGGAGGAGGAAGACAAAGAAGAGAAAGACGAAGAAGACAAGTTTGTGCCATAGTTGAAAGTGTGCAATTTCATTTATTTTGAACATTTTCCCTAAACATTTTTACACACACGTGTGTTGTATTTATTTAAATATTCTGATCAGACAATCAAACATTTCAACAGAGTATTAACATGATATGTTACAAACAAGCAAGGTTGTTTACGTAGCTCTTAATTTGCCGATCGTAAGTACTGGGCATGATTTTTCAACTCAAAAATGTCCCAATGCTTTAATCCGCGAGGACTGACACATGCGTATTTTTGACCCGAGGAATGCTTTATATTTTCATTTTGGTCAGCCCTAATTTCCTGTCGCTTATTGTACCTTCCTTCCTAGCCTTGAACTTTGCCCTACAAAAGTAACATGCCCGTAACTTTTGGAACACTCAAGTTATTTTTATATTATTTACGGTCGGGTCAGATTTACCCATGGCGCCAATCTTCACGTGCCAATTTTCGGCTTACGTTAGTCGGAACACTGTAAAAAATAAGGGGGGAAATCCACCTATTTTTGTGCAGCACAATCACATAGCTCACGTTCTCGTTGATCCACGTTTAGGGTCTAGGGAAACCTTGGTCATCAGCTCCTTTGTTCTAAAAATTGAGATGAGTGCTTTGCCACTACTATCAAGGCCAATGATACTTTTCCGGAAATTATTGTCATTCTCCTGCATGTTAAGTATGAAACAAGAAGTTCCGTGAAGAACTATACAGCCTACTTTTCATGCCAATGATTATTCTACAGAATATGAACCTATCTAGAATAATGACGAAATTAAGTTGGTAATATCGAAATATCTAATTAGTTCAAAATATACCTGGTATAATGTAGCCTAATAGAGCACTACAGTTGGCAGCCCTGGTGACTGAATATATTCTTAGTTCCATCTCTTAAGGTACAGAATACAAAATTTGGTTGAAGTCCAATGGACGTTACATGCAGTTAGAAACTGGATCTATCAGCACGCGTAGAAGCATGTTGCCAACAATACCATGCGTGTGCTGGTCAGAAATAATCTGAATTATTATGATATCTTGTTGTGCCAATTTTGGATGAAATCCATTTGTTAGTATAGAAGTTACATGTATTTTAAAATTGGGCATATCAGCAGGCATAGAATCATATTGGCAGCACTGCATTGTATTAATTACTCCAAATTAATCTACAATGTCAGGTGCTATACGTGTGCAAAGTATAGAGATGTTGGCTTGCATACTTTCTGATATATTGATATTAGGGTAAAAAGAATATAGACAGCATTTATTAACAGTTGGCAGCCCTGATTGCTCTTAACAATACTTATAGTCATATCTGTTATGGTACACATATCACATACGAAATTTGGTTGAAATCCAACTGATAGTATAGAAGTTACATGCATTTAAAAATTAGTACTATCAGCAGGCTTATAATCATGTTGGTAGAACTGACGTATATAAGTTACTCTAAATTAATCTTAAATGTCAGAATATACGTGTGCATAGTTTAAAGCTGTTGGCTTGCATACTTTCTGATATATTGGTATTTGGATTTAAACAAGATGTTCAGTAAAGAACATAGAGCCTACTTTCTCCTAAATGCATGGGTATTGTTATAACTCTTTGTCCTTTTCAAGGAGTATGATTGAATGTTGGTTGTAGTAGCTTGTTGAAATACAACGTGCTATAGGGATATTAAACATGAATATGAGGTGCCCTTTGCTAGTGCTACCCCTGTACCAAATTTCGTTCAATTCGGTTTCACCGTGTTTGAATTGATAGGGGGAATCGATTTGCACACATACTTGGCCACCATCTGCAAACTATTGGGCTGATATTCTTGCAGTTTGGTCAGAATATGTTTCCCACATAAAGATATGGTGTTGCAAAATTTGGTAGAGACTAGATTATTAGGTTGGTCGTAATTACATTTTAGCTTTTAACATTTGGGTGGCCGCGATTACGTTTCCGTCAAGATAGCGGTGATATAAAACATGACACTGAGGTGCCCTTTGCTAGTGCTACCTCTGTACCAAATTTCGTTCATTCGGTTCCACCGTATTCCAATTAATAGGGGGAATCAATTTTGACATAAAGATGTCCGCCATCCGCAAACTATTAGGCTAATGACCTATTAGATTGGTCAAAGGATGCTCCCTCCATAAAGGTATGTTGTTGCAAAGTTTGGTAGAGATCGGATGGTTATGTTAGTCGTAATTTGATTTAAGCTTTAAACATTTGTGTGGCCGCCATTACGTTTCAGTCAATATGGCGGCGATATTAATCATGACACTGAGATGCCAAAGCTAGTGCTATCTCTGTACCAAATTTTGTTCCATTCGGTTTCACCGTGTTTGAATTAATAGGGGGAATCGATTCTGACACAAAGATGGCCGCCATCCGCAAACTATTAGGCGAATGACCTATTAGATTGGTTAAAGGATGCTCCCTCCATAAAGGTATGTAGTTGCCAAATTTGGTAGAGATCGGATGATTAGGTTAATCGTAATTTGATTTAAGCTTTGAACATTCGTGTGGCCGCCATTACGTTTCAGTCAAGATGGCGGCGATATAAAACATGCCACTGAGGTGCCCTTAGCTAGTGCTACCTCTGTACCAAATTTCGTTCCATTCGGTTCCACCGAGTTCGAATTAATAGGGGGAATCAATTTTGACATAAAGATGGCCGCCATCCGCAAACTATTAGGCTAATAACCTATTAGATTGGTCAAAGGATGCTCCTTCCATAAAGGTATGTTGTTGCAAAGTTTGGTAGAGAACAGATGGTTATGTTAGTCGTAATTTAACTTAAGCTTTGAACATTTGTGTGGCCGCCATTACGTTTATGTCAATATGGTGGCGATATAAAACATGACACTGAGATGCCCTTTGCTAGTGCTACCTCTGTACAAAATTTCGTTTCATTCGGTTTCACCGTGTTTGAATTAATAGGGGGAATTGATTTTCACACAAAGATGGCCGCAATCCGCAAACTATTAGGCAAATGACCTATTTATTTGGTCAAAGGATGCTCCCTCCATAAAGGTATGTTGTTGCAAAGTTTGGTAGAGATCGGATGGTTATGTTAGTCGTAATTTGATTTAAGCTTTAAACATTTGTGTGGCCGCCATTACGTTTCAGTCAATATGGCGGCGATATTAATCATGACACTGAGATGCCAAAGCTAGTGCTATCTCTGTACCAAATTTTGTTCCATTCGGTTTCACCGTGTTTGAATTAATAGGGGGAATCGATTCTGACACAAAGATGGCCGCCATCCGCAAACTATTAGGCGAATGACCTATTAGATTGGTTAAAGGATGCTCCCTCCATAAAGGTATGTAGTTGCCAAATTTGGTAGAGATCGGATGATTAGGTTAATCGTAATTTGATTTAAGCTTTGAACATTTGTGTGGCCGCCATTACGTTTCCGTCAAGATGGCGGCGATATAAAACATGACACTGAGGTGCCTTTTGTTAGTACTACCTCTGTACCAAATTTCGTTCCATTCGGTTGCACCGTGTTCGAATTAATAGGGGGAATCGATTTTCACACAAAGATGGCCGCCATCCGCAAACTGTTACGCTGATGACCTATTATTTTGGTCAAAGGATGCTCCCCCATAAAGGTATGTTGTTGCAAAATTTGGTAGAGATCGGATGATTAGGTTAGTCGTAATTTGATTTAAGCTTTGAACATTTGTGTGGCCGCCATTACGTTTCCGTCAAGATGGCGGCGATATAAAACATGACACTGAGGTGCCTTCTGTTAGTACTACCTCTGTACCAAATTTCGTTCCATTCGGTTGCACCGTTTTAGAATTAATAGGGGGAATCGATTTTCACACAAAGATGGCCGCCATCCGCAAACTATTACGCTGATGACCTATTGGTTTGGTCAAAGGATGCTCCCCCCATAAAGGTATGTTGTTGCAAAATTTGGTAGAGATCGGATTATTAGGTTAGTCGTAATTTGATTTAAGCTTTGAACATTTGTGTGGCCGCCATTACGTTTCCGTCAAGATGGCGGCGATATACAGCATGACACTGAGGTGTCCTTTGCTAGTGCTACCTTTGTACCAAATTTCGTTCAATTCGCATGCACCGTGTTCGAATTGATAGGGGGGGACAGACATTCAGAGCACACACACACACACACACACACACACACACACACACGCAGACACAGACTCACACACAGACAGACACTTTTTTCGCCCTGTGTTGATCTCATAAGTCTACTTTCATTTTTTGCAAAAATCGAAAGTAGGCTAAAAATAGAGAGAGAGCAATTATTAGCAGTTGGTCACCAGCCTCCAAGAAGGCGGCTAAAATCAAGGAAAAGCTTCCTGCAAACTACATCGATGCCTACTACAAAACCCGAAGTAGCCAGGATACAGCTATGGCAATTCACCATACCACCAGATTGGATGAAGGCCATGGAAAGGCTTCCAGCAGGCCACAACAACAACTGGGAAACTTGGCGGTCACTCAACAGACTTCGGACTGGTGTTGGGAGATGTAAAGTTAATCTCCACAAATGGGGATACCTACAGGAATCAGAACTCTGTGAGTGTGGGGAGAGACAGACCATGATACACCTGTGTTCCTGTGAACTGTGCCCGTGCTCTTGCACAACGCAGGAGTTAATGGAAGGTC
This sequence comes from Meconema thalassinum, assembly GCA_946902985.2. Taxonomy (NCBI): domain Eukaryota; kingdom Metazoa; phylum Arthropoda; class Insecta; order Orthoptera; family Tettigoniidae; genus Meconema; species Meconema thalassinum. Next base: position 113,846,900 of record OX336401.1, read on the forward strand.
ATGAAAAGGGTGTGACAGTGGCCCGTTTCTGGGCAAAGACAATCTAATTCGAGACATTGTTGTATGTATTATTTCTTTTTAATATTGTGTATCATCCCTCTGTGTATGTTGTAATGCTTTTGACTCGAATAAATAATAACAGTTGGCAGCCCTGGTGGCTCTTAAGAATACGCTCAGTCATATCTGTTTATGTACAGAAATTACATACAAAATTTGGTTGAAATCCAAATGATAGTGTGGAAGTTATATGCATTTAAACATTGGACCTATCAGAAGGCTTAAAATTATTTTGGCAACACTGTCATGGTTGGCCTCCTGGAAATTAAACTGAAATAGTATTATCTACATGTGTGCCAATTTTGGAATAGCTCACATGCATACCTTGCAAGATATCCAACATAGAGCTCAAATTTCTAGTGCGTTTTTTCAGCAGTTGGTAGCACTGACATTTTCAAATATGGTCGTGAGCTATTCCGGTGCACATATTTACTCGTACTAAATTTGGTTTTGATTGCTGCAGCCATTTAGGAGTTGATAGGGGGGGGACCACAGCCAGCCAGCCAGCCAGCCAGACAGACAGACATTTTCCCGGATCGATCTCATAAGTCTACTTTTTCCTCATTTTTGCAAAATGTGAAAAGTAGGCTAAAAATATAAATAAACCTAATGTTATATTGGGGTAAAATTACCAGGGGTTAAATTACTTCATTAAAATGCGTAGGCCTACGACGAAAAGGGAGTGACAAACTATGGGTCAAAATGACCCGGCGCCAGTTCTCAATGATTAACCCTTTATATGCTAGTAGTCTCTATACAGGGTCTTGTTATCCGCTGCAGCGGTGGCCAAACTTGTGCTGTAGTATTGAAAGCGCGTGCATAGTATATACTTGACATTGCAATAAGCGTGCAGGTGTTCAGTCGCCTGTCTGAACCTCAGATACTAACATAGAGAGACAGTTATCATTACAACGTCGTATTTTTGTATGTCAAACTTATTTTAAGTACGAGTCGGCATTTTTTCAGCAATTTCCTGATAAAGCACAGAATCACGTAATTGAAAATAAGTTTGACACTACTGGCTCAGTGCTCAATAAAAAACATAAAATAAAAGATCAGAAACATTACAGTGACAGAACTCACTTGCGACAGCCAGAATGTGGTTACCAGATACAATGCCAGTATAACCCACGAAGGTCGACACTTCCAGCATCATTTATAAGGTAATATTTCATATAGGATTGTACACACGCTTAAAGCAGGGAGCCGTGGCGCGCCACAAGCTCGGCCAAGGCCACCGCAGCAGCGAATAACAAAACCGCCGCTTGGCGTTCTTACTTTATATTAAAGACCCTGTATATCTACTATAAGGACTATTTATATTGTCAAAGATGCTTATGGTTGAATCTTTCAGCGATATTCTCTTGTGGAAGTGTTAATATTTCTGAAAAAGAAATATCAGCTCTTCCCTTCCGTGATCTAAGGTGATTGAAAAAACAAAACCTTATTTTAAATAAAAACAATTGAAATTAAAAATTTAATAAAATATGATAGTAAAAATCAGAATTAAAATAAATATGGTTGTAAAAATTACTAATAAATAAGCTTATACAATTTGAAATTATAATAATTTTATGTTCGACCCTGACTATTATATGTCAGAAAACTGTACTATAATGAGGCTCATTATAACACTATTTTTCATTATCAAACAGTTTCTCCCACCAATCAGAACTCAAGAAACAGTTGTTTGGCCAATTTGATAATTAGATGCGCCGAGTTCCACGGCCTTCTAATTTAAATTCCACTGCCTGGCCTAGTGTCATAGTAGGGTAATCGAGAAGGCCATGGTCAAATACAAGGCATTCTCTGCGTCTCATGCGCTCTGTTCAGTACATAAAACTGGCGAAATCTCGACAGATATTTATGAATATTTATGTTCGAACAGAAAATAGTTATAATAATGATCGTCGAACATAAACAGTGGTATGCAACTCTCCTAAAATGGTAATTAAGACATGCGCTCGTTTTATAAACATACTCGTGTCTTAATTATTGCCATTATAGGCTCGTTGCATAATGTACTATTATAATCTTACTTTTAAAATTCTAAAAAGCGGCTTCGGTGGCGTAGTTGGTAGCCTGCTGAGCTTCTATGCCCAAGATCGCGGGTTCAAACCCGGCTTAAGTCGTCGGATTTTTTAAGAGCGTTAAAAATCCCTCAGTATGCCTTCCTTTGGAGGGGAAGTAAAGCCGGCGGTCCCATGTCATAGATTTGTGGGATGTTAAAGAACTTTCCATTAATTACACCTGTGTGAAGCTAAATTAGGTTAAAAATGTAAACAACGCTCAGGTTCCTACGTCCGTCGCCAGGAGCCGACTGCGGTGGCGTCTAGTAGCCAAGTTCTGAACTAGTAGTTGGTAACGGTGGCGTTTGGTGGCAAAAGTAGGAACTACTTGAAAAATTCAAAGTCTACAGTCCTTACTTGAATTAAGAAACAGAAACACACAATAATACAGCCATCACAATTAACACCGGTTATCAGACGGATTCTACACACACACACAAAGTACACGGGGCTACATGACCACGTTGTCGCAGCCCCTAAACTGAGGAACCAACCAACCAAGATTCTAAAGATAATTTTAAAATTTAAATTACAAAAACAGATATAAACATTAAAATGTTTATTAAAACAAAATTAAATTAATAATAATTAATAACAGGCTAAAATAATTAAGATTAATTTTTTAAAATAACAATAACAATAAAATATCTTCAATATCCTGCTCTATAATGGGATAACAGAGAATCGAGCATTAGTAGGAAGGAAGGTACTAGACCGCACGCCTCACTCATTATTACCAACAAACTGGAGTGTGGAGATGGAGCGTTATCACGAAGAGAAGTGACAAGTTAAATGTGAAGTGATTTGTTCCGCAGTGTCGGCTCTTAATAGAAACCTTATCTCCTCCAACAGCGGCCCTTTTTAATTATCCTAGGAGCTGAATCAGGCGGATGTGGAGCATTTGAGTTCGTTCCGCAAGCATTTTCTCGCCAATAATAAAGGGCCCTACTCAAAACGTACGCAGGGTATCAATGAAAACACTGATTACTGTATGATATATTGAGAGACCGCCCTCTGTGGTCTCTGGATATGTATTGAGAGACTCTGATCTCAATGGTCCACCAAGAAATCCAATTCTTGACCAGAGGGTTGGAAACGGGATGCACCGTGTCCTACCAACCTATCTCTTCTCTTCCTTAGCAGTTGCCAGAAACATCTCTCCTTTCCCACTCATCTTAATTCCTCTTCAGTCGTAACCCTATCTATCCATCTGATCTTCATCATTCTCCTGTAACACCACATTTTCAAACGCTTCAATTATCTTCTTTTCTGCTGCACCAATAGTCCAAGTTTCACTTCCTTAGAGCGCCACGGTCCAGACAAAGGCTTTAAAAATCTATATTCTATGTCAACAGATTCCTTTTCTGTAGAAATGCTTTCCTTGACTGTGCTAACCTACTTTTTATATCCTCTTTGCAACTAAATAAGTGTATATATTGTAAATACTGTATCATAATCCATACTTGTAGACATAGATTTAATAGCCTAAGTGTAATGGATCTTATGATGATCGCTTGACAATCGAAACAGGTCATTCAAGTGAATTTGCTTATTAATCTCATGTAAATTATTTTCAGGATTAAGGAACACCCATTATAATTGGGTACAATCGTGCTGATTACTCAGGCGGCACTGAGAAATGGCTTGAAAACCATAATTTATGAGGAAAGGATAACATATAGCGTTTGCAAGAACCTCTGAGGTTCTGCCATCCCACAAGCACGTTGCTTAGCGACGAAGGGTTGTCGGCTGCTGGGCCTCGAGATTACGAGTTACAGCTAATCGGTCGGCACACTCGTCCAATTAGGAGAACGACACTTCCTTGTAGTTGTCGCTATCGTTATCGGCAGCTGTCGACAAGTGTGTTGTGTGGGGTAGTGATAGGCCATGCCGGGAAAATATGAATAGAAGGTCGAAAATCAGTTTAACATGTTGGCTTGACAAAAGAACACAAAGATAAAAAATAATCAGCTGTGAGAACAAAAGAAAAAAGTTAAATAAACATCAAAATAGCGGCTTCGGTGGCGTAGTTGGTAGCATGCTGAGCTTGTATGTCGAAGGTCGCGGGTTCAAACCCGGCCGAAGTCGTCGGATGTTTTTAAGAGCGTTAAAAAACCCTCAGTATGCCTTCCTTCGAAGGGGAAGTAAAGCCGGCGATCCCATGTCATAGATTTATGGCATGATAAAGAACCTTTCACTAACTACAATTGTGTGAACATGGTGGCGACAGACTTTGCCCAACAAATTTTCCTGATAATTTCCTGATATTAATTATTTAGCGGATAATGCATTAATTAGTAATTTATTAGTTGCAGAGCACTACGGATGCACACACAGATACGAAGCTGGTAGTCAGCGAGGAGAATCGCGCTACATATTTCGGCTGCAAAATAATTCTCACTCGCTCGATGCAAAATTTGTTGTATTTTCGTTGTTTTTTTTTTAGATTCGTCAAATTTCCCTGATTTTTTCTACACCTTTGCGCAATTCCCTGACATTTCCCTAATATATCCAGAGAGACAAATTTCCCTGATATTTCCCTGATTTCCAGGTTCTGTCGCCACCATGGTAAAGCCCATTAAGTTCCAACGTTCGCCGCAAGGTGCTGGGTGCGGTAGCATCTAGTAGCCAAGTTCGCAGCTAGGTGTCGTTGACGGTAGCATTTGGTAGCAAAAGTAGGAACTACTTGAAATTGATCGTCTGCAGTGCTTACCGGAATTACAGATAACACACACTAATACAGTCATCACAATTAACACCGGTTAACAGACAGATTCTACACTTACCCAAAGTACACGGGGCTACATGTCCGCGTTGTCACAGCCCCTAAACTGAGGAACCAACCAACCAGAATAGCTGGTGCTGTAACTTTGAAGGCTGGTGGCATTATTACTGTTTTCTCATGTGAAATTGTAATCCAACTTCTTTTTGTATGTTGTCAAGTTCTTCTAGTTGGAATTTTGCTTCTTCTATAAATCATTCGCAAGTAGTGCACGATCATCTGCGAATGCAAAGCAATTTAGTTTCATATATTTTCCACCTTGATGTGTGGTTGACATACAGTAACTTAGCCCACTTTCGCATGATTTTCTCCAACAGATAATTATTAAACAATAATTGGTGAGAGTCCGTCTTCCTGTCGAAGTGCAGTTTTATTTTCGAATGGTTCAGAAAATTAATTTCTGAATATAACTTTAGATTTAGTATTCTTGGGTGATTCCAATTAGGAAAGAATATTTATTTAATTTTGTTCTCCAGTCTTAATTTCTGTATAGGCCTAAATGGAATTTTCTGGCATTGAAATTTGGTTTCTCTAATCTAGGCCTATATTGCGAATTCCTTCCTATTGTGCCTGAAATGGTCCCCTCAAAGGACGCTATATCGAGGTCATATCGCCCTAACACTATACAGTAAAAACACGATTAACCGTCATCGTATGGACCGTGGTCGTGACGGTTGAGCGGATAGACGGATAAGAGAAACACTGTATTATCCCTCCAAAACATGACCTCAATCAATTATATTATAGACAGGTATCACTCTCACAGTAATGTAATATATTTCGGAGCAAAAAGAAATTAAACACGATTGTAATAGCAAATAAAACTTACAGTAGCTACAAATGTGGCCACATAATGTACAGTACAGGTGAAATAGTTCATGTAGCTTGAAAAGTCAGTCCATTTTCTTCTGCCTCTTTGATGCTCAAGCATTCACCGTGGCAATATTTCGTATTTTTCGGAGCAGTAGTGTCTGCGTTGCATTGGCCTCTTCTTGACTTTCAAACCATTCTATATACTTGGATAGCATTGTTTCAGTCTCTGAATGGCGAATAGTTTGTTTTTCGTCATGGTTTGAACACTCATCTTCATCAGGTACACTCACCTCCCACTAAAATAAAGTAAGCAAAGCGAACGCGTCACTGCACCTTAAAGCGCTTTGTTATTACAGTATTATTATGCTATTACAGCAATGGCGGTTAACAGAAACTGACGGTTTAAAGAGTGACGGTTAAACGAAGTTTTCCTCTACTAGTTTAACCTCGCCGATCCGCCCCTTAAAACAACAATAACTTAACTAACTAGGATATTCAGTTATGGTTTGGGTTTCAGGACGATGGCTATCTGCTCTGGTCCTTCCGCACAACCAGTGTGTTGAGCAGAGAGAAACAATAGTAATCTGGGAGAACCCAAGACGCTGGAGGGTCCGACAAGGGAGGTTCGACCACACAAAAGTATCGCTTGTTGTCAACATTTCATCTTTATGACATGTTGTATTAGATACTAGTCTCGGTAGGGAGACCACAGGAAGCAGGACAATATCGGCTGCTGAAACGGGACATATTTACAGCCTGCTGTCGCGACAAGTGGTCATCAGACATAGCGCCACATTGTTGGTGCCGCGGTCTCTCCTGGGAATATGGAGGCTGTACAGAGAACGGAGCCCTAAGGGCTTTCAAACTGCAATATGAGCAAGTACGGCCCTTGAGCAAGTCTAATGCGAACCCGGCCGAAGTCGACGGATTTTTTAAGTGCGTTAAAAATCCCTCAGTATGCCTTCCTTCGGAGGTGAAGTAAAGCCGGCGGTCCCATGTTATAGATTACATTTGTGGAAGCAAAACATTGTAGGTTAGTTTGATAACGCTCAATTAGTTCCAACGTTCACGACCAGGTACTGACTGCGATGGCATTTAGTAGCCGCGTCCGCAGCTAGGTGTCGTGGATGGTAGCATTTGGTGGCAAAAGTAGGAATTACTTGAAAAAAAATCGTCTGCAGCCCTTCTACCTGAATCACAGATAACACACACTTATACAGCCATCACAATTAACACAGGTTATCAGACAAATTCTACACACACCCAAAGTACACGGGGCTACATGACCGCGTTGACGCAGCCCCTAAACTGAGGAACCAACCAACCAAGTCTAATGCGGCTCCTGACATGGTTTCGAATTATACTTCAACATAGGCTAAGTCATACGTTCTGTTCTGTGTACCTAGAAGTGAAAAACTGTTTCAATCTCAATTTGTTTATGCGTTTCGTGTAATAGATTTGCAGCTAGCACTGAGTTAAAATATAACAATGAATTGAAACAACAATTCCTCAGCGTTTCGAAAATTGAGTTCTACACAAGGCCCTACGAAAATCAAGCTTCCCAAACTTGAAATCTCATGCACAGAGGATAACGGCCATGTTCGGATCTTCCTATACAGTGGAACTTGGATAATTCGAACCTCAAGGGACCAGTAAAAAAATTCGAATTATCCAAAAATTCGAATTAAGAAAGTTCTTTGAAAGGGGTAGAGAAAATATATTGTATTACGTTTACATAATGATTTACGTTCAACAAAGCAGATTAACAGACAACGGCACTGTATAATGACTGTATCGTGAATAACCTCAAAAGTTTCAAAATGTACTATTCACCTATTTAACGACAGTAGTAATCCAGCAATCTAGTTAAGTCTTAGATTAGTGTACTGTTTTTTACCTTTACAGTACAGTAATGCACTGTTTTTCAAACAAGTTTGAGATTTTTACCTGTTTCCTACAATTTAGTCTCTCGGCCATCACGAAAGAATCTAACAAATTTAAGAAACGGGAAAAAGAATCACTTACGTCATTTCTACTTTCAAAAGAAACGCCTAAGTTCTGTGATGTGGTTTGTTGCTTGGGCTGCACTCGGAACACTTTTTTCGGGAACCATCTTTTTTCGGAGTTTTTACACGTAAAAACTTCGAATTAACCAAAATATAATTCGAATTAAACATGATTTTTAGCATTGATTGTATATGAAATGCTAGGGACCAAGAGCAAAATTCGAATTAAAGAAGATTTCGAATTATAGAAGTTCGAATTAGCCACGTTCCACTGTATCTGTGAACAGGTGTTTTCTACAACAAAGCTTCGTAAAAAATAGCATCAGAAATAGATTGACAGACCACCATACGCTATTAAGAATCAGTTCATCCCAGTTTCAATTGTCACATACTCCTTCCTCTTCTGACAAATTAATGTGTGTGCTTTTCTAAGTTTTCTACCATAAGTTATGCACTTGTCCACTTTACAATACAAAATATATTTTTGTTTATACATTTTGATACATGTTTCGGCCCTGTGAGCCTTCTTCAGTCAAAATCAATAAAATTCTCCTAGATCATTCTAAAGGTTGGTCTCTCATAAAAAAGTTTGTAAATCAATTTTACATCGTCAGGATGCTTAAAATACATGAATATAAAATGCTTAAAAAAATTAAAAGATTTAAAAATGCACGAAATTTTGAAACGTGGGCTCCTTTCTCGTTAATCTATTTTCAAAACGAGAAAGGAGCCCAAGTTTCAAAATTTCGTGCATTTTTAAATCTTTTAATTTCTTTAAGCATTTTATATTCATGTATTTTAAGCATCCTGACGATGTAAAATTGATTTACAAAATTTTTTATGAGAGACCGACCTTTAGAATGATCTAGGAGAATTTTATTGATTTTGACTGAAGAAGGCTCACAGGGCCGAAACGTGTATCAAAATGTATAAATAAAAATATATTTTGTATTGTAAAGTGGACAAGTGCATAACTTATCAAAATCAATACGGAAAAACTTGAAAAAATGACTAAAGTCATAGATATTCAAGTTTTCTACCATTGTAAGTTTTGTTTGATTTAAAATTCTGAAATAAAAAGTTTGTAATCTATTTGTAAACATGTGTTGTTTTATTTCGGCCGCATTTATTATTTTGTATTGCATCTGGCCTAGTCGCGTAACACTTGACTCCAACCAGCAGCAGTTGCTATTGGCATGGTTAATATTCCACAAAATAAACACTTTCTTACTAGCCGTTTCTGAATCTATAAGGGATTCTTGCAAATTGCGTTCTTACTCAGGAGAACTCCGAATGTTTAGGGAGTTTTCCAGAGCTCATACACAATTTGCCAGACAGTGGTGGCCAAATGGCAGCATATCTTACAGGGGAGTTCTCTCTCTTGTCTATGAGTCGGCGGGATTCGCGATCGGCGATGCCATTCCAAACGCTTGTCAACACACCCACACAAGGGCGACTGATTCCGTAATGGCGTCTCAGCCTTTCCAATAGATGCAGGTACACAGCGCACCTGCACGGAATGCCAACCCTAGCGCTGCAATGGCGTAATATCACAACGGGTATTACTTAAAAATTGAGCCTCGTAATTATAATTGTTTACAACGTTATGCTCATCTGTGGGGCGCGGTAGAATTTATTCAGCTAATTATTTTTGTTTTTCTTCTCCCAAAATCTCTTCATCTGGGCAAAAAAAATCTTCCTCCGTTTTTCAGTCCATGATTTCTTGGTCCAGGTCGTCATTTTCTCAGAGAAATGATTGTTATTCATAAATGATCTGAACTGTAATCGATCATGTATTATTTCCACTGTAATGCCAATTTCTTGAAGGTCTCTTTCTATTTCACTAAGCCAGTTGTTGTTGACTTTCATTGAGAGAGCGAGGTGGAGATACCTTTTGGTGAGCCAGTCATTGTTCATTCTGAGAATGTGTCCTTAGAACTTCAATCGCATTTTCCCGAAGGTGTCAATGTCCTTTTCAGAATGGTGATGAAGTTCCTGAGACATCTGTTTCATCCAGATTCTTTCTGAGCAGACTGGACCAAAGATTTTCCTCAATATATTCCTTTCTTGTTTCTCTTCGTCTTTTAATGAGGAAGATCTACTTCCAATGATCAAAGTTTCCGAGACATATTATATTACTAGCATCCTGTCCCGGCTACGCCCGGTATCTTTCACGGTTTACCCAGTGTAAGCTTAAAAGGCGTAGTGTTTCGATTTCAATGAACTACTACCTATATCCGTTTTCCGTCTCGGTATGATGGGTTAAAATCACTGACTGGACTATTAATTATATTACCATGGAGATAACATGTGCAACGAATTCTTATCAGACGTAATTTAAGAATGGCGAAGTGCATGAAAAAACAAATCCCCCTTCCGACCAATCTAAAATAGACTGTGTATTCTGCGGAAGGAAGGCTAAAACTGGGGTGATAGGCTCGCTCGCTAACTAGCTAGGAAGCTAGTAATAGAATGGAGATTGTTGGAAGAAATGAAAACGTAAAAACACTTGAAGTGGGCGATGTATTGGAGATAGAGGTATGCTGCCGTGGACCTTTTATAGAACCTTTCTTGCCGAAGAATTCTTACACTCGTAGTACAGTATAAAGATGTTTTTAACGGTTTACCCAGCGCAAGCTTCAAAGACGCACAGACGGCAGGCTTTTCTTCGGCTCGATTCACTGAAATCGTTACTGCTCGGCTCTCTTTGGTCATAAATATTATTTTTTTCCTACAGAAACCTTCCTCTAGAAATCCTTCATATAATGGTGAAAACCGCATCAAAATCTATCCACTGGTTCTCGAGATTATCCAGAGCAACCAAGAATCGGGGACTTTGTTTTACACAGGGCAGAGATTACTATCAAGAATCCCATATAGATTCAGAAAAGGCTAGTAAGAAAGCGTTTCTTTACATTTGGAGGAATATTAAGCATGCCAATAGCGACTGCTGCTAGTTGGAGAGTCAAGTGTTACGCGGCTACTGTACTTCATGTCCAGGTGTATGAGTCACTGTACCAGACAATAACCAACACAAAGCCGTACTGTGGGTGTAGGCGGGCGTGACCCCCTCACGGGCGATAAAACACCGCTTTGAAAGTGTTTCCCTGTAATCCAGAAAGAAGCACCTGTATTCCAAAGTGCTCCCTAACCTTGAAAATCGCCTGCCAACATCATATGAGCGTTCGTTCCAAGAATTTCCGTGTCAAGTGCACACCAGCCATCATAATAATATAAAGGAAGGCCTGGCATGTGTCAGACGTCTGTTAGGCTGCTATAAGCTACACGCCTTCGCCTAGAAAATATTTTTTCATACTTGCCAACCTTACAAAACCAAAAAATCAGGAGAATTTGATGTGAAAATCAGGAAAACTCAGGTGATGCAAATATCAGCTCAATTAATTGGCAAACTATGCTTCAAAAAAAAACTATCTAAATTAACATTCGGCATTTATTATCATATAACCTTGCCACGGTGGGTGAGTGGATAGCGTGTCTGTCAACTAAACCCAAGATTTCAGGTTCGCTCCTGGCCGTGGTACGGTAAGTGATTTTTTTGAAAGGCGGCAAAAATACGACACGCATGTCATACGATGTTGGCTTGTCAAATAACCCATTTGAATTCAGTAGGCCGTGTTCATAATGGCAAAATTAATCTCGGGAGCTTCCGCCAACACAAAGTTCCTCATTTCTCTACTAGAAAGCGCTATAGTGTTCAAGGAGCTTAGATATCTAACCTCCTTCACTTTCATAGTGATTAAAGGAACAACGAAATTCGACATGCAAGCTACCCTCTGGGTGTCAAATTACAAAGCTTGCACCCGGCATCCAAGGCCATACGATATTATTATTATTATTATCACATTAATATTACTTTTAAATCATAATCTTTCATTTTTTCACACTTTACATTTTCTTGGTACTTCTTTGTTCCCACGTGTTTCAAAATTACACTTTTTCTACCATGTGATTTAAAATATAACTTTACTTACTGCTTTTTGTGGTTATCAGGGCCGTGGTGGTAATTACCATAAGGGAGAGCCAACTTGTATCATAACATTTATTACCGTCTCATTTGCTTATCTTCCATCCAAAAACATCTCAATCAACTTAAGATATCGCTTTATATATTAATGAACAGAGGAAATAATTCAATAAACATCCTATCTTTTTAGCACGGAATAAACAACAAGACAAAGCGAAATAAAAACAAAATAACATCGTAAATGGAACTCTAATGAATCAAACGTGGCCCTCTTCGCATTTACTAAAGAGTAACTAAACTTAATCTAAGAGAATGAACAGATAAAAACATGTAACCACATAGGGTTACACACTTCACATTTTCTTGGTACTTCTTTGTTCCCACGTGTTTCAAAATTACACTTTTTCTACCATGTGATATAAAAATAAAACCCATTACATCGACAAACAGTACAGAATATAAAATAATTGACCTTTGCTGGATCCAATCATGCATGGAAATTGTTTCGAAAGCTGTTTCAAAAAAATCTATTCTTTTGCCATAGTTAAGAGTCAAACACCAAGCAAAAATACTAGAATGTGACGAAAATGTTGTAGCAAAGTCAATCAACAATCGCCTACACTGAAAAATAAAACACCGAATTCAGGCACCCAAAGCATCTGCCCACTATAAACACTTCCCAAAAATACAGGAATATGTTTGAAGTTCACCAATAAAAAAAATTGGGAGGGTAACTTGAGTAATCGTGAGACGGGAAAAACTATGGGAAATCTCCCTTTCTTTACGAAACCCTACCCAATTTGATTGATGTTTGTCCTTCTACTGTCTCTGACTCTCATTTGATTACTGTTAACATAAACAAGGAAGGACACTTCGTATATTTAGGTAAAAAGTAATTTTTATATATAAATAATTCATGCTTTTGGGCTAATGCCGTGTGTATTTTTAATTTAAACGATACGTTTCGGAGAAACCTTGCCTCCTTTTTCAATGGAAATAAACAATGTGGTCAAAGAAAGTATATCAATGAGATTACAAAAAAATATACTTTCTTTGGCCACATTGTTTATTTCCATTGAAAAAGGAGACAAGGTTTCTCCGAAACGTATGGTTCAAATTAAAAATACACACGGCATTAGCCCAAAAGCATGAATTATTTATATAATAATCCGGGCCGTGAAAGCCTTAATATGCAAATTTTTATATATTTTTTAAATTACATTTAATTTTCAATTTATTGTATTTAATTTTCAATTCTTATTGTTAATTTTAATTTTGTAATTTTTATTTTACTTTTTTTGTAATTATCAGTTCTTATTTTAAATCTTAATTTCGAAATTTTTATTTTACTGTTATTTTTTTGTAATTATCAATTCTTATTTTAAATCTTAATTTCGAAATTTTTATTTTACTGTTAATTTTTTTTTTGTAATTATCAGTTCTTATTTTAAATCTTAATTTCCAAATTTTATTTTACTGTTATTTTTTTTTGTAATTATCAGTTCTTATTTTAAATCTTAATTTCGAAATTTTTATTTTACTTTTTTTATTTTTCAATTTTTAATTTTAATTTTCAATTCTTATTGTTACGGTAATTTTAATTTTGAAATTTTTGTTTCACTTTTAATTTTTAATTTTCAATTTTTATTTGTAATTTTCAATTATTATTGTTAATTTTAACTTTAAGATTTTTATTTTTTGTTTTCAATTGTACTTTGTTAATTTTAATTTTGAAATTTTAATTTTACATTAATTTGCAATGTTTAATTTTTTTATTTTACGTTAATTTTATTTTTAATATTACTTATTGTAATGCTGTGAGCCTCCGTGGCTTAGGCGGCAGCACGTCGACCTCTCACCGCTGGGTCCGTGATTCAAATCCCGGTCACTCCATGTGAGATCTGTGCTGGACAAAACGGAGCCAGACAGGTTTTTCTCCGGGTACTCCGGTTTTCCCTGTCAACATTTCATTCCAGAGACACTCTCCACTATCATTTCACTTCATCTGTCATTCATTTAATCATTGCCCCAGAGGAGTGCGTCAGGCCTCGGCAGCTGGCACAGTTCATATCCTCGCCGCTAGATGGGGGCTTCATTCATTCCATTCCTGACCCGGTCGGAGACTGGAAGCAGGCTGTGGATTTTCACTTATTGTAATGCTAGTTGAATTTGTATTTAATTTTAATTTGTCATTTTATAATGATTAAAACGAACTCCACTGGAGCCTACGTAAAGACTTATCATTTTACAAGTTTTAATTTCAAGATTTTAAGCACTTGCGTTGCTCAGATATGATTCTCTTTTTAACCTTTACAACATCCACCTGAAGCTTAGACATTTATATAGGACTACAGTGTGTCCGTGACACGCGAGTGAGAGGAAACTGTAATACAGGAAATCAGACCTGTCGTGGTGTCAGACTGTCTTCCTGTTCCTAATTGTCCTCCACAATGGTTGGTGATCTTGACCCGTAGTTCACACAAACAGCCACCGGGTAAAGGGTGAGTCATAGGGGCCCTCCTAGGCAACCAGCCTCTGATCTATTAGATGTGCTTCTTATTGTCTATGCACTAGGGGAAGACAGCTAGGTTTGAACTGCGTACAGCGCATTAAAAAAACATCAAGTCGGTCACTGCCAGCTTCACTCATTCACGCTTTCTTTTAGGTTGTCTACAGTTAATGGGAAAGCTACCTCTTGCAATGGGTACAGTATTATGACTTAGGAAAATTTTGGCATACCCCCCACACCCCAAAACTTAGGGACAGACGACCTCGTAGTTCCGCCCCTTAAAACAACAATAACTAATAACTAGGGGGCGGATTTCTATGACATAAAAATGTATGAAACATGTATGCATTTATGACCTAAAAACATAAAAACATGACCTATAAAATTCAAAATATGACTTAATGAATAGCATTTACGTTACATAGAAACATTTTTATTACCTCCATCCGTACTGAATATGTTTTCACCTAACTCGTGAACAAAACTTCGCAACTTCCCACAAATTGAGACTTTCGTTTTAGACACATTGAAAGGAACTGAAGGACTTAAGCTCCCTAATGAGTGACCAAGGTCATTCAGTGTGTTGAAGGTGGAAGAGGGAAGGGCGAAGGAGAGAGATAAGAACGTTGACAAATAACTGCGGAATTACCTCTGCTTCCCTGTAAACAATAGCCCGGTTTCCAGGAATTGACCCAGCTAGCAAACAATAGCTCCTACATGTTAGAAACATTCCAGTCTGTCGTCAACAATAATTTCTAGAGCTTATTCTGAATTTTATAAAACGAAATTCAAATGAAAATTACCAAAATATGCGTTTATAATGATATTTCGTTCAAAATATGTCATTAAACTTAAGAAAGCCTAAATATGCATTTATATGCCCAATAAAACTTGTTTAATTTTAGTTATCATGCTTGGAAACGTGTTGAAAATAAGACACTATAAGATATAATGTTAAGGAAAAAAAATATGACTTCTCTTACAAATCCGCCTCCTACTAATAACTAACACCCCAAAACAACAGTCAGTTCAAAACTTGTATCACTTTCTTGTCGACGCGATAACATTTTGTACCAATCACCTTCAAATTCATACAAAAAATATCAGCATTCAAATTCTCGGTTGAGTTCATTGGCCCTTTATAAGGCAAAACTATCGTTTTACTTTTAACTGTTATTTACATTTTAACTTATTTTGATTATTATCCTAATTATTAATAATGTTATTTTTTTTCTCTCTAATTTTAATGTTTAAGTGAAAAAATGAAAATCCACAGCCTGATTCCAGTCTCCGACCGGGTCAGGAAATGGAATGAATGAAGCCCCCATCTAGCGGCGAGGATATGAACTGTGCCGGCTGCCGAGGCCTAACGCACTCCTCTGGGGCAATGATTAAATGAATGACAGATGAAATGAAATGAGAGTGGAGAGTGTTCCTGGAATGAAATGTTGACAGGGAAAACCGGAGTACCCGGAGAAAAACCTGTCTGCCTCCGTTCTGTCCAGCACAGATCTCACATGGAGTGACCGGGATTTGAACCACGGACCCAGCGGTGAGAGGCCAGCGTGCTGCCGCCTAAGCCACGGAGTAATGTTTATGTATTTATTTTTAATTTTCAATCTATGTTCTTATAGATTTATTTTTTATTTTTTATTTAATTATTTATTTAACTAATTTCAAATTGATTTTTACATTTTTTTCATATTTTTCATAGTTATACTTATTATTTAAATTTTTATATTTCTTTTATTATTGTAATTTAGTTTTATAATTTTTATGTCTAGATTTATATTTCATTTTGACACTTTACTTGTTAATGTTTTTTGTTTTAAATTGTTTAATATTTTATCCAACATATTACGTCAAGTAGATATGTATATAATATTTGATTTTTAGAAATTTTCGGCATGAAAATTCTCAGAAATTTGGCTGAAAGATTCAACTATTAGCATCTTATAAAACATCAACTGTCCTTATGGCACTATTCCGTCAAGTGTTAAAGGGCAAAAGTCGTGCCCAAGGGGTGGGAAACGGGGGAGGGGTGGGGGGATTTGAGAAAAAAATGAAATATTGCTATAACTTCCTTAGTATGTGAAAAATCGAATCCATTCAAAGTTAACAATACTCTTCGGTTAAGGGACAAAAACATATCCCAATAAAGTCATTTTATAGCACCAACGGTTGACCAAAGGAGTGGGAGAATTAGAGATTTGAGAAGAAAATCCTAACTTCTTTAATAGGCACAATATCAAAACCATCCTCTAAAATTTACCTTAAACTTTTCTCTGAAATAATTTTTGATATGACCCACCCTCACGCCAATTATAATTATAATTCTCGTATGCTGAACATGGGAACGTTTGTAGCTACACAACAACTGGCAAATTTAGTGAATTCGAAACCTTTTTCTTCGCCCGGTAAATTCTACCTCCACCTTGCGGCGTGCCGAGTGGGATTGTTCTTCTTTATTAGCCTACTTTCGATTTTTGCAAAAAATGAAAGTAGGCTTATGAGATCAACACAGAGCGAAAAATTGTGTGTGTCTGTATGTGTGTGTGTGTGTGTGTGTGTGTGTGTGTGTGTGTGAGAGAGAGAGAGAGAGTACTCTGAATGTCAGTCCCCCCTATCAATTCGAACACTGTGAAACCGAATTGAACGAAATTTGGTACAGAGGTTGCACTAGCAAAGGCCACCTCGGTGTCATGTTTTATATCGCCGCCATCTTGACGGAAACGTAATGGCGGCCCCCCAAATGTTCAAAGCTTAAATCAAACTACGACTAACCTAATCATCCGATCTCTAACCAAATTTTGCAACAACATATATTTATATAGCGAGCGTCTTTTGACTACACTACAAGGTCATCAGCCTAATAGTTTGCAGATGGTGGCCATGTATGTGTGCAAATTGATTCCCCCTATCAATTCAAACACTGTGACACCGAATTGAAGGAAATTCGGTACAGAAGTAGCACTAGTAAAAGGCACCTAGTGTCATGTTTTATATCGCCGCCATCTTGACGAAAACGTAATGGCGGCCACCCAAATGTTAAAAGCTTAAATCAAATTACGACCAACCTAATCATCTGATCTCTACCAATTTTTGCAACATTATATCTTTATGTATGAAAACTCTTTTAAACAAACTACAAGGTCATCAGCCCAATAATTTGCGGATGGCGGCCATGTATGTGTGCAAATCGATTCCCCCTATCAATTGAAACACCCTGAAACCGATGAACGAAATTTGGTACAGAGGTAGCACAAGCAAAGGGCACCTCATATTCATGTTTAATATCCGTATAACACGTTGTAGTTCAACGAGCTACTACAACCAACATTCAATAATACTCCTTGAAAAGGACAAAGAGTTATAACAATACCCAGGCATTTAGGAGAAAGTAGGCTACATGTTCTTTACTGAACATCTTGTTTTGTATTTTTTTTTACTTATTAAGCTATACGTAGGAAGCAAAATTATTGTACAATGCTATTCCTAGATACTCTATGGCCAACACATACTGTAACGTGTTTTTCGAGGGTTTTTTATGCAACTGGCATAAGTCAGTAGGAAGCCATTCTATATTTATTTACGCGGCAAATTGTTCAGCCAAGATAATTTTTCATGTTAATTTATTATTATTATTAATTTATTATAATTATTATTAAGATATTTTCGGAGCATTTTATAAAAATTATAAGCATACAGATAGGTTTTCTATGTCTTAGAAAACGCTAACAAGCAAATTATTACGAACGACGATATCATAGAAAATTATGCGATTACGGAATTTTACGGAGTTTTCGTCAGTTAGGGTATATTGAGAGACGTGACTCACTGGGAATTCTAATACAAGCTGATTCCTGTCGAGGAGCATGGCGCAATCTTGGGTCGCATCGTCAAGAAGAGGCGAATTGTTGAAACGGAACCCTGTCGCCGAGTGTAATGACCCGGAGGAGGAGAAGATCGCGTGGTGGTTCAGCCAATCAGGGGAGACGACGTAAGCTAGTTGGGACTGAAGAGTGGGGAGCCGGCATGTGGATATATCGTTCGACGCGCCGTGAAACGCGGACAATCTGTGTAGAACTTGCAGTGTACGGTCGCAAGTGCGTGACGCTCCGATGTTCAGTGGAGTTAGCGACGAACTTTTGTAAAACGTAACCAGTGCGGTTTTACGAGAGTTTGGGTCCGATGTACGGACCATAGAATTATCTAATCTACCAGAATATCATCAAATTTCGACGGAGATGACGACGTCCAGGAGACTGTGGGAAGCACACAGCATCATCAAGAACGAGGGAAATGCTTTGGCAATTTCCAGGGGTAAGCGCTAATGACGCAGAAATACGCAATCTCTCATTTTTCTTTGTTTTATATTTCATAATTCAGTAACTTCATAGCTTGGAAATAAGAGTAAAATCAATTTATCAGACTCCGTTTTCACGTAATTTTCTATCGGTAATATTCAAATCACAACGCTCCAATTTAAATTTTAAACTTATTATTATTATTATTAATTTTGCTATACTTGTTTTATATAATAAATTCATTTCTTTTACAATGCAATCTTTGCTTTCAGTAGGTAGCATTAGATATAGACCAATTCCTTCTCCTGATACAATTGTTTGTTGGGTTAATGATCAAATCATACCACGATCTGAGTGAATAGAGTCTTGAATGTGTTCTGCCAGAGCTAGACGTTGTTAAATACAAATTTAGATTTCAACATTGCATTGAGGTCTTGGCGCCCATTAAAACAACATAGCTTAGGCAAAGGTAAACAGTTACATTTCTCTCCCAACAGTGTGGGCTAGCGAAACCATTACATTTGTCGCTACCAACATGGGGCACTAATAACCATTACAATACAGTATAACAATCCAACATGGCGACTATCCGAAATATTCAGTCAGTTGTCAATATCTACGAATCTATTACAGCAATCGAACTGAAGTTTCGTATGTTGATAGAGGCAACTAACATAAGTTCTCCTTTGGATCATTCAATAACCTGGTGAGCACAAAACCAAAATGGCGGTGACGCGAAATTTAAATATTTAAATAGTGTTTTCTCGTACTTTTCATCCGAACGCTCTGAAATTTGGTACGGAATATCTTCATACAAACATTAATATACTCTCGTATAAATAAGTGGAATTTTATGAGAAGATAAAAATGGCGGCTGTGCAATTTTTAAAATATTTTTTTGTTTTCATTTCTCGTGCCTTAAGTAAGACCAGGAAGATATATGAAAATAGGCTATTTAGTTCTACAAGAAAAACCTTAATTTACTCTTGTCTAATTAGGTGGAATTTTATGAGAAGTTAAAAATGGCGACTGTGCATTTTTTTTTATTATTTCTCGTGTCGTAAGTAAGACCAGGAAGATAATAGGCTATTTAGTTCTACAAGAAAAACCTTAGTATACTCTCGTCTAATTAAGTGGAATTTAATGAAAAGTTAAAAATGACGCCTGTGCATTTTTAAAAAATCTTTTTTTTTTCATATCTCGTGTCGTAAGACCAGGAAGATATATGAAAATAGGCTATTTAGTTCTACAAGAAACTGCTTGTTATTGGAATAATTTACACACGTCTGTACTATGTATAGATACGGTAGTCTAGATTATGTTCGCCTTAAGAAAGGGTGTACTTGATGAATTCCAAGTGAAATTTTAGATGATCAATATCATGACGAGACACAGAGTCACACCTGTTAGATTAAGGGTACTCAGCACCTGCCCTATGAGTCAAGTACACAGAGTAATGGTGATGGAAATACTTTTGTTTTACCCAGCGAGCAGTAGCACAATGAGCGCGTGAGTCACAAGATGCGGCCGTGGGAAATACAGTATTATTGTATAACCCGCCAAGGTAGGACTGCATTACCACGCTTCGGGCAAACTACAGCAATGGCCCAAACAGTGTTCCTTTCACAAGTAGAGCTTTTCAAAGTACCCGAGTGATGATTTGAAATTGCAATTTTTCGGTCAACATAATAATAATAATAATAATAATAATAATAATAATATCGTAGTTAGGCGAAATTATTCAGCCAGCAGGGTTAAATCAGGACGCTAATAAAGAAACAACTGCTAAATTGCAAAGGGCTTACAAAATAATATAGAACAGATACAACAAAAGATGTATCTCAAAGAATGCAAAATTACGGCACTACAACACAGTCATCAAACCAGAGGCACTGTATGGATCCGGAACACTGATTATTGGGGGCAGGTCACAAATGAAGAGCATCGAGAAACAAGAGAGGAAAATTCTCAGAAAAATCCTAGGACCAAAGTTTGAAAATGGAATTTGGATGAAAAAGAAACCACATGAAATTTTTCAATCCTCAGAAAAAATCACAGATACTATCACAAAACGACGATTAAAATTCTACGGGCACCTTCACAGAATGGATAACGACAGACTGACAAAGAGAATTCTAAATCTAATGCTAACCGTGAAAATCCGCAACAATTGTTTAACAGAAATACATGAAGATCTACAAGAAATGGGTATTGCTGAGAAAACCATTCCAGATCGAGTAAAATTTAGAAGCCTGGTAAACAAACATAAATTTGTAGAGAAACCTAAAAGAAAAATACAGGCAGGACAGAAGCACGCAGAAAGGAACACAGTGAACGGATTAAGAGATATTAGGAAGAAAAGAAGAAGGAACATTGCGCAAAATAATTTCAAGAGCGCTCCGTAGTTGGGCATAATGATTTTTAAAAACATATCGTATGGCCTCGGGTGCCGGGCGCAAGCTTTGTTATTTGATGCCCAGAGGGCAGCTTGCATTTCTAATTTTGTTGTTCCTTGAAGCGCTATGAAAATCAAGGAGGTTAGATATCTAAGTTCCTTGACACTATAGCGCTTTCTATTAGAGAAAGGAGGAGCTTTGCTTTGACGGAAAATCCCGAGATTCATTTTGCCATTATGAACACGGCCTACTGAATTCAAATGGGTTCTATAACATGCCAACATCGTATGACATGCGTATCGTGATTTTTGTCGCCTTTCAAAATTCACTTACGATGGCCAGGAGGAAACCTGCAAGCATGGGGTTGGTAGACCAACACGATAACCACTCACCCACCGTGGCAAGCAATATAATACAGTAATAGCCCACTCTATTCAACGGAGACTCGCAGACCACTGTGGCTAGCCACCTGTCGAGCAAAGCTCTGGCGCTAGCAGCAGCATAGCGCTCAACTACAGTAGTTTGACACATTTACATTTTTTAACCTGTTTTAATAATCATAATATTACTTACCGACAGCGGTAGCTAGGCTTGTTAACGCGCAGCGCTAGGCCATGGGGCCAAGCTCTCTGCAGACTAGGTAGACGTGGGTTCGAGCTCCACGATCGCCTGTCCTTGAAATGGTTTTCCGTGGTTTCCCATTTTCAACTCCAGGCAAATGTTGCGACGGTTCCTTCTGACAGGCCACGGTCGCTTCTTTCCACATCCTTGCACATTTTCATTCATTTCATCTCTCATTAACTCCTCACATAAGGTTGGCGTCAGGAAGGGCATCTGGCCGTAAAAACCATTCACCACAAAGACTTTCAACGCATCTCATCTCAGACCCCGTTGGAAAACGAGAATAATAAGGGGTAGACATATACATGCATACCATAGTCATAATTACTTACATGAATTTCAGAGTTGTTGCTGGAAATGCTGTCCTTCAATTTCTTAAGACACATTGCACCAACATAGGAAGTTTTGGTACTCTTGCTGTAATTCATCCTAATCGATATATCCTATCCGTGCAGTTATTTCCTTCTCAAGAGCCTCCCGAGTACGCGGATTGTTTCTGTATAGTGTACCTTTTGTCTAATGTTCCCCCTCTAGTAAAAAATGCATGGTGCTGAAACTTACGAACACGTTTACTTCAAGACTTCTTCTTGAGAAGATTGTTTCCACTAGGAAAATTCGATGTTCTATTCTATAACTAACAATGTTCACGGGATACGAGATAGGCTACAACACTTCACACCTTGCCACCTGCGTATGTAATAAATGCTATGTCAGTATCTAGGGCTTCCCGTCCCGCTGTTGTAATCAGCACATGCTATAAATCTGACGGTGACGCATTGCGACCTATCCGCAGCACGGTCTCTGCAAAGCTCCGTCTTATAGGGGGGGCCTCACTGTATGACCCCGATTACTGGGACATGTGATTAAAATATTGAACCCTTGCAAAGAAGCTTATGAGACTCAGTTTCGGGGGGGTGTAACAGTCCATATCGTAAGTTGTTGTTGTTAAAGCGCTTCATTAACGTGCAGGGTAACATATAACAAAATAACATGCAGGAAAAAGTGAAGCCAGGGTTAAGACAAATGAATTTAATGACAGATCAGCTATTTACAAAAATAATTAACAAACAAAACTCCCATAATGACTCCCACTGAATAAATTAAATTTGCCAAAACTAGGCCAAATCTCAGGAGAGATTATTATTCGGACCAAGTGTCCAAAAAAAAAAAAAATCAACAATAATGACAATGTATGCGCGAGTGCTGTTCTACATGCTTCACGATGAGTACAATTGAATGCATGATTCGTCATCATCCGGAATCAACTTTCAGAAGACGAATCCGCATTACTTAGAGCTAGACAGACGCGGGGAACAACTATACAACACATAAAACTAAACCGACACTTCCTATACTTAAAATAAACAACACAAAAATTTCCGCATGAAATTGGAATCAAGACTGCCGTAGCAAAACATTACTGCCTAAAATTAGGACTTCTCACAAATCAACACAAGTAAGTTAACACGTGACCAACCAAAGAAATACACATATGACCGTCGTCATTTTTACAAGTATAATACCACTACACCACACGAGTGTCACACAGACTAACTTACATGAACTGAGTCATAGAACAATCACTAGGCTCAAAGCCAACATTTACATCATTAACACAACATTCCATCCATACGACATGCAATAATCCGTCACAAACATGGCGAACTCCCCAATTAATTATGGTTCAAAATAACCATCACAAAGAACAGGTTTGCTAAATGAAAGCTTAAAGGGGCCAGTCGGACAACAGGACTGCCTAACAAAATAAGTCACCAGGCTAGACGGGCGATTCGTGGAAATCTGCATATCTGTCAACCCACGTGTCAAAAAAACCTCGACCTCACAAGGCATGGCATCCAGTCTCGAAGAAGCGTGCCCCAAAGCACAATAATACGTGTGTGTGTCAGAACAAGATAGATCTCAGCATTTCCCCTAGGAAATCCAAGAATCAGCATATGGACAAGGAACAGCGGTCTCCTCGGAGCACCCTGCCTTTCCATCAAAATACAACAACAACAAAATATGAGGGCGGTAGGACCTCTACCCCTCTTCGCGTAGAATCTAAACACACACCTGACACGATAACACACACAGAATCACACGTATGGGTTTGACAGACCCTGAAATAAAATGACATAAATATTCACCAGCTGGCGCTTCCGTTCTATGCCTGTGACTAATAAACCTGAAAAGGACTCAAAGAAATCTAAAAAAATTAGAACTAAGGTGTTCTACAATTACATCTTAATTTGTTGCGCTCGGCAACCCTAATATGAATAATAACCTGTTCAGCAAACATCTTACAGTAAATACCTCCCTTTCCTATAAAAAATATGAATTTTAATAAAGCACCACTTATCGAATGTAACGGGTTTCGCATTCGCATGGATAAAAATCACGTACACGCGCCGTGTACACTAAATATGACTCCAAAGAAAAATAATACACAACAAACAACTTTGGCCACGCGCCAACGTACATTTAAAACATTTAGTGTCGGTACAAGAAAAACAATCTAAAACAAGAAAAAGAAGAAAATGAACTATTTACAAAGTTCCCCCGCCGTATCTAACTACATATTGAATAATCAATTTTTGTACATCACCGTATCAGCTTGTAGAACATATAACTTCCATCTCGGCTCATTTCCCTACGGGAAATTAGCCCTCCATCGTTGTCTTCGTAGAAGCGTTGGACATCACTCCGGCTCCTGACCACACGTCGGACATCTTGGTGTAGTCTCCTCGACAGAAAAGTTCAATGTTATTATAAATTGCCTGGCTATAATCGCTTGTGAGTTACTAATTCCGCCCACGATTGTCCTATGCGATTAATGAACGAAGACTTTCCCTAGCTCTCGCTTACACACGCACAATACAACACATGAAAAATACAATAAAAATTTACATGAACTATACACTTCAAACCCATCGTCACTGGCTTGACAATACAAGTTTTAAATCTGACTGTCTCACAGTCGTTATCTCGCTCGGTAATCTCTACTGCTCTTGTGAACCTTCGCTCGCGTTGAGCGCTAATTGGAATGTTACTCAAGTCTTGCCCCTAAGAGCTGAAAATAGTTGTCTTCAAAATAATATTTAAGTACTTAAGATCACCACGCAAACTGGCGTGAAGTTAGCTCACCAGAGCTCAAAACGTTAGACTTCAAATAATATTAGAGCTTTAAAAATCACTACGCAAACTGGCGTGAAGTTAGCTCACCAGAGCTCAAAACGAATTACCTCGAAACAGCGTCTCGTCGATCAATTCATTGGAAACTGACAAAGTGAGGAGGAGTGGGGTGAATTAAGAAAACATTTCTAGAGTTTTCATCTCACACACACGGGACTAGTGTCGATCTTCATCATTTAATTCAAACGTCTCAGCGCACACATGCGGAGATATTTCGGATCGGCGGTTCTTTAGATAATCAATTCCGCGCGCTTTTTACCAGTGACGCCACCCATCGCGTGGTTTTGGCTTGGTCTCATCTGATTGGGTGATTCAATCGTAGGTCGGTTGCAACTAACTCGTGACCCTCCTCTCATGACTCCAATTCTGGTGCATGTTGTTACACAATTTGGCCTTGAACTCAGCTTACCCGGCCGTTTTCAAGAATAGCTACCAAGCTCTGCTTCTGTGGCAATCATTGCAACACGCTAACTTGCCTTCCTCTTTGTCAACTTCCACAAGTACTGCCTGGGCCGCAGTAATAATAATAATACATCATGAATACTTATTTATCGCAGATTAATAAGGGTTCAATATATTTAATTATTTGTTATAGATCACAGACAAGAGAGGAAACTATAGGAGGACGTGTTTCCCTCGTCAGGCGAGCATCATCAGATCCAAATATATAAAAAATACGAGCCTTACAGTAGTCGCATATGACGTGTACCATGTGACATGTTATCCCTTGTTAACAGTGAACTCTGTTGGTCATTGAAATAACTACTTGTAAACCTCCAGTGCCGGGTTTCAGCAAATATGATACAATGAATATTTTCACAACAAAGAACGACAACTTGAAGATGATTTATTGTAGGAATATCTTTAATGGGGCCTCCAAACCTTGAAATAAGCCGTATGCGATATAGATTCCACATAGCCACATGGCCGACAGTACCTCGAGTGCTTACATTAAATAAGAATAGAGCAAAAGTATGAATATTTAATAAATCATAATTGTTTTCAGCAAATATGAAATAATGGAAATTTTCACACCAAAGAACAGGGGGTTTCAATGTGTTAAGCTGAACCTTAAAAACAAGAAGACATTTGACAGTAGATATCTCAGTGAGCACCGAATAATATTCTTCTCCCTTCAGTCCCCTTTTGTCTGTGACCGGAAGTGCGCCCTCATTGTAATCTTACAGCAGTAATTAAAGGTGAAGGGAACAAGAGACTGACTGCCAAATGAACGGGACCTTAGGGGTTTCCTCAACATGCAGAGCAATTACTCAAGTCTGTTCTTTGATCTCTCTGTCCTAATTAAAAGTTTTATATTATTTCCCGATTCTAAATTGACCGCTCGCGGTGCTGATTCCTTATATAAGTTTTCCATTAGAACATGATAAGTAATCCCCTTAATAAATCATTAATAACTCGATAAATTCATATTTTTTTAAACCTCTATTCTAACAAATCAAAGGAAAACAGTGTCGCCAAAAGGCATTCGAGAATAAACTTTTAATTTACACTGCTTCTAATCTCATTCTAGGAATGACTTCACAAAACACTGAACCACAAAGAATGTATTCTCCTCAGGTTTCATAAATGTTGTTTGACGGAAGAGAAAAAACGAAATTATAATTATTATTATTACTATCGTTTTGGTCGTCCAGGGACCATGAGGCAATTTCAATGCTTTGTTCTTTGCTGTTCCTTCTTCCTCCAGTATTCCTTCATCATCACACTATGTTTCCTCTTACTTTCCTCATGCCATTTCGAACCGGGTTTCCTTCCCTTCCACCCATGGAATCCTTTCAATTTAGCACCTTTTGCCTAAAAATATATCTCTGTGGTGTATCTTCTTCTCTGATATTATTTCTTTCCAAATCCCTTTTGACTTCTTGTACCCAGGTTGTTGTTGACTTCTTGTTCCATAGGAATGTGAAGATATTTTTTTAAAAATCGTTATGCCCAACTACAGAGCGCGCTTGAACTTATTTTTCACAATGTTCCTTGTGCCAAAGCACATCCTGTCTGGAGAGGCGTACTGGCCACGTCACCTCCTTACGGATGAGTTCATTCGTACCCCCCGTGATACCGGTCCGCGACGTCAAGGACTCACAGTGAACGCTGACGCTACCCCGTACTCGATCGCCGCGGTGCTCCAGGAGTCCTACGAGGCTTGGGCGCAGGCCTACGGCCAACCAGCAACGATAAACGAGGCAGAAACTGCAGCGGCCATTAAGGCCGGCATATGGACAATTGAAGATCATGCCACGGAACAGACTAAAAGTGTTACCATATTTACTGATTCAAGTGTAGCCCGCTATACATTGTGTGCTTTATCGTCACATGTACCTGTTGCCTTTGTATGTTCGATTAATAAAATTATGTGCAGAGCGGGGCATCAGCCTCGCGTGGCGATCCGTCTCGTCCAGGGACAACCCGACTGACGGGCCCCCTCGGGCCCTCTCGGGCCCTCTCGGGCCGTACTCGACTTGGTACATGTGGCACTCCCTTAGGTGATATAAGGGAGGCGCGCCCCAGAGAGTCCGTCAGTTGGTTTGTTCAGGGAGAGATGGCTGCATTAATAAAATTATTCTTCTTTTCTTCCCAATATCTCTTCATTCGTTCACTGTGTCCCTTTCTGCGTTCTTCTGTCCAGCCTGTATTTTTCCTTTTAGGTTTCTCTGAAAATTTATGTTTGTTTACTAGGCTTCTGTTACTCTATCTGGAAGGTTTTTCTCAGCAATACCCATTTCTTGTAGATCTTCATGCACTTTTGTTTACCAATTGTTGCGGACTTTCAGGGTTAGCGCTAGATTTAGAATTCTCTTTGTCAGTCTGTCTTTATCCATTCTGTGAAGGTGTCCATAGAGTTTTAATCGTCGTTTTCTGATAGTATCTGTGATTTTTTCTGCGGATTGGAAAATTTCATGTGGTTTCTTTTTCATCCAAATTCCATTTCCAAACTTTGGTCCTAGGATTTTTCTGAGAATTTTCCTCTCTTGTTTCTCGATGCTTTTCATTTGTGACCTGCCCCCAATTATCAGTGTTCCGGATGCATACAGTGCCTCTGGTTTGATGACTGTGTTGTAGTGTCGTAATGGTGCATTCTTTGAGGTACATCTTTTGTATTCTTCTTCTTCTTCTTCTTCTTCTTCTTCTTCTTCTTCTTCTTCTTCTTCTTCTTCTTCTTCTTTATGCCCATTCAAAAAGCGCGTTTTAACTTGTTAGTTAGCTTGATGGTTTTCGTCTTCTTTTCCTCCAGAAATCTGTTCATGAATGAACTGTGTTGCATCTTGCATTCTGTGGACACTCCCTACCAGTTTTATTTTTAGGGTTATCCACGAATTTTCTACTATTGTATAAAAGGCTCCACAATTTTCTACGACACGTCTGTGACATATATTTCTTGGAGATCGGTCTGAGCTTATTCCAGCCAGTTTATTTTGGTTGGTTGGTTCCTCAGTGTAGGGGCTGCGACAACGCGTTGATGGTGCCCCGTGTACTTCGAGTGTGTGTAGAATCTGTCTGATACAACCGGTGTTATTATGATGATTACTAGGGCCCGGATGTAGATGACATGCCATCTTTTTTACTGAGCAATCTAAAACAATGCTGGAGTACATAGAAACACCAGACGGGTCACCCCGTCTTCAAATATGTCATTTTTATTTTGCATCTTCTTTTTCTGCTATTTTTCCATTTCAAGAGCATTTTTTAAGTTTGGTAGATTTTTGCGGTCTTATTTTAGAGAAATCGGTCTTATAAAGTCATTTTTCTTCTAATTTAGTCATGTCACAGCTTTATATGAGGGAGTTACGTCTCTCAGAGTTAAGAAGAAGCTAGTAGCTGATACAAGATAATTTAAAATATTGAAATATTGATTCCATTTCCTTAATCAACGGGGTGTAAACTAGTCTTAGCAACAATCGTGGCGAAATTGCTGCGGGTATAAAACATTACGCAAAATCTCATACATTCTTTTTGGTGAAAACTACTGCATGCATGGGATTGAGGAGGATTTAGCAGCAAACGACCTTCCTCACTTCAAGTACACTCCGATCACATCAGTTGATGTTGAACACAGCTTTTCTAGATATAAAAACTGGTTGGTTGATAACCACGGATCATTTACATTTCACAACGTCAGAATGACATTCGTAGTGCAGTGCAACTCAGACTAAAGTGAACATAAACCTTTTGTTGAGTGGTAGATAACTATTTTGATTGACTTTTCGGTTTAAGCTTAAGATGTCATTTTTTGAAATATTGGTGAGTTTATTTTTATAAGATCATTTTCTCCATTTTTAGTGCATTTTTCGAATTTTTATGTCATTTATTACAGTCATTTTTGAAAATTTTAAGTGCATTTTTAAACTTTTTACGGCATCAACACCCGGGCCCTAATGATGACGATTGTTATTTTATGGGGCCTAACATCTAGGTTATCGGCCCCTAATGGTTTGGGTGATAGTGAACGATGAGAATGAAAACTAGGCCAATAACTTGGGCTCGGATCGATATGCTCGATAAAATCTCCAGATATGCTCGAAAACCATGTGTTTTATGCTCGATAGATATGCTCGAAAAGCCCATCATATGCGGTTAAATATGCAGAATATGCTCAAAAACACCGTTAAACTATAGAAAGGAAAGGGAAACGAAAAACAAATAACATGCCTTTATATACGAGCTATATTTTCTAATTGTATGTATGATACACTGCAATATACTCGCATTCAAGTTTTTCAAGTACCTATATAAGAGAAGTTTTTTTTTTGGTAAAAGTTAGAGTTTAAAAGTTCATTTACAAAATGTTCAGAATTAGGCAAGTGAATGAAGTAGATCTGCATTGGTCTGTACAACAAGAATTTTTTCTATGTTTTCAGTTTTGAATGATTTTCTTAAATCAATCAATAAACGTTTCAATGACGAGAACAACCTCACTAAAGGTTAAAAAACTGCGGTTCTATTATTCGCACCAGATAGTCTCTTCAATAATTATTTTGTTTTCGAACCTTAAGAATGGTCAGGGCCCGAATTCGGGGATGGGGGGGGGGGGGGGGGGGGAGAATTCGAAGAACAAACTATTTCGACGAAAACCAAAAGAATATACATTTATATGCTTCTATTCTGAAAACCGCGGTTTTATGCATTTATATGCTCGATAAATTTCAATTCTGTTCGTCCCAGAGAGGTGAAAATACCACCGAAAGGCTTCTTTCCATGTGTACTATTCAGGAAAAAATATGCAAATATGCTCGAATCCGAGCCCTACCAATAACTAATACTAACTACAGACTTATATACTAGAAGAAGAAATGGTAAACAAGTGAAGAATAAGGCAAATAAAGGACAGGAAGAAAAGAAATGCCCTCAACCCTCGAAGAATGAAGATTGATGGACTTGGAAGGAAGGAGAGCCATGAAAGCCAGATCGGAAAGGGAAAGAGGAGAGGGCCCGCCCCAAGGTCAGAGGAAAAAGGGGACAAAACGGACCCAGCTCAGCAAACCCTCCGGGTCGCCAACTCTCAACTCACCATCCGTGAGCCCTTAAGGGTGTAGCACTATCCGGGGTGCACCAGAAGCGGTGGGGCTACATACACCCCGCCTCCTTGAGGGCCTTACAGCCGGTGTTAATTGTGATGGCTGTATTGGTGTGTGTTAACTGTAATTCAGGTAAGGACTGCAGACGATCAATTCAGAGTAGTTCCTACTTTTGCTACAAAATGCTACCGTCAACGACACCTATCTTTGAACTTTGCTACTAGATACCACCACAACCGGCACCTGGCGGCGAACGATGAAGCTTAATAGAGCGTTAAGCAAATCTTACCTAAAAATTTAGTTTCACACAATGGTAATTAATGTAAGGTTCTTTTACATGCCATAAATCTATGACATGGGCCCACCCCCCAACGGCTTTACTTCCCCTCCGAAGGAAGGCATACTGAGGGATTTTTAAAGCTTTTAGAAAATTCCGACGACTTCGGCCGGGTTTGAATCCGCGATTTTGGGCATAGAAGCTCAGCATGCTACCAACTACGCCACCGAAGCCGTATCCAGTTTGTTTTGATCTCCTTTAAGTTGATTACCTTAAATAATCTTCTGGTTAGTTTGTCACTGTCCATTCTATAGATAGGACTATATAATTTCAGACGTTTCTTGCGTACAGCATCAGTAAACCAGTCCTTAAAGGAATAGAGATCCATTGTTCACCTCTTAATCCACATTCCATTTTCCCTCTAGGTCCATACATTTTCTGGAGAATCGTTATTATTATTATTATTATTATTATTATTATTGTAAAATGGATTTACTAATTCAGAAACCTTCTCTGGAGTTTGCACAATAATTCACCCAAGTTTCATCGCAATAGGATGAATGGTAGGATGAACGCATGCGGGATTTTGTTGTAACGATTCGCGCACTAACATACATTTGTTAAAACTACTCGTGCGCCACCTATTGTAAAATATATTTACGAATCCAGAAACCTTCCCTGGAGTGCGGACAACTACTCACCCAAGTTTCATCAAATTGCGATGAATGCATGCGGAATTTTGTTGAAATGATTCATGCACCAACACTCATTTGGCGAAACTACTCGTGCGCCACCTATTGTGAAATATATTTACTAATTCAGAGACCTTCGCGAGAGTGGGCACAACAACTCACCAAAGTTTCATTGCAATCGAATGAATGTTAGGATGAACGCATACGGGATTTTGTTGAAATGGTTCACGCACAAACACACATTTGTTGAAACTACTCGTGCGCCACCTATTGTAAAATATATTTATTAATTCAGAAACCTTCGCGAGAGAGTGCATAACAACTCAGCAACATTTCATCGCAATCGGAGAAATGGTATATGAAGGCAATACACAAACAAACAAACTGTCAAGAAACATTAATTTTTGTCTCTAGAGACTACAATGTGCCAAAAGTTTAACAGCCGGCCGCTAATATAAGCAGTGTTACTCAATGTTGACCCCGTTTTGGAGCGTATCTCTTGCATTAATTGGCGCATTAATATAGGCTGACGAAACAATCCAGCTATTGTTCGCGTATGCAGATGAGGAACTCACGGGTTTACCACATGCTCATTTGGCCGTGACTTGCTGCCACCACTTGGAAAAATAACCTAATGCGTTGCACGCTACACTTTTGTTTTACTTCACAGTGTATTTTACAGCTCCGTGTGAGACTCCTTACTATATGAAATAAAATCCCTCTCGGCGCGCCGGAAGGCGGAGGTAGATTTCACCGGGACAGCCTCGGTGGCGTAGTTTGTAGCAAGCTGAGCTTCTATGCCCGAGATCGCGAGTTCAAACCCAGCTGAAGTCGTCATATTAGAAGTGTTAAAAATCCTACAGTATGCCTTCCTTCGGAGGGGAAGTAAAGCCGGCGGGCCCATGTCATAGATTTATGGCCTGTAAAATATCCTTCCACTAACGACAATTGTGTGAAGCTAAATTTATAGGATATACGTGATTAATGCTCTATTATTTCCAATGTTCGCCGCCAGGTGCCGATTGAGGTGGCATCTAGTAGCCAAGTTCACGGCTAGGTGTCGTTGACGGTAGCATTTGGTTGCAAAAGTAGGAACTACTTGAAATTGATCGTTTGCAGCCCTTACCTGAATTACAGATAACACACACTAATACAGCCATCAAAACATTAACACCGGTTATCAGACAGATTCTACACACACCCAAAGTACACGGGGCTACATGACCACGTTGTCACAGCCCCTAAACTGAGGAACCAACCAACCAAGAGGAATATAGACTATTTTAAGGGTTTTTTGATATTGTGCCTCTTAAGCGAGGTATAATTTTTCTAGTAACAATACATTTCTCTGCTGTTTTTATTGGGATCCAATTTTTTGATGAGAAATACAAAACTGAAAATATACAATACCATCATTAGGCCAGTTCTAACTTATGGTGCAGAATCATGGAGTTTAACAAAACAGGAAAAACACCAGTTGCTGGTTTTCGGAAATAAAGCGTATAGGAAAATATTTGGACCATTTTTTGACTCCGCGTCTTAAAGCTGGATAAAATGTTCAAATAAAGACATACACTCACTATCACAGGAAGCACCAAAGAATACTCAACATCATTAACTCCAGAGGACTTCAATGGGCTGGTCATTTACTAAGGATGGGAGATGATAGGACGCTCTTACAAATCTTTAAAGAAGACCATGGGAAAAAAAGGCCAGTAGGAAGACAGCGAAGTTCCTGGAAGAATGAAATCTCCAAACTTTGTTGACATATAAATGTGGACAACTGACAAGAACACTCCCAAAACTGAGTTCAGTGGAGGCATTTTGTGAGATCGGCACGGTATCTTCGTGTCCTATAGAAGCTTTCTGAGTGAACGAGTGAGTATGATTCTCTTTCTCCCCAAAATATTTTTTTTCTACTCTGGTGTGATAACTATAAAGTAGCCTACGAAATAGTGTTTGTTTTGATAACTGAAGGAAGTAAAACCAAAGGTTTTACTTTGTCATGTTTTGTCACCAAATTGGATCATGTTTCCAATGACAACATCAGGAAACGGTTTGGGGTTGCACCAATCAGTGACAAGATGCGGGAGTGCCGTCTGCGTTGGTTTGGGCTTGTTGTACGAGTGGAAGCTGACACAATTGCAAAGACTGGCAGCACTATACAAGTCCTCGTGAAGAGCCCTAAGGGAAGACTGAAGCAACGGTGTGATGATACGGTACATAGAGATCTGAAGAACCAACACCTTCATCCTGACATGGCCCGAGACAGAAACAAATGGCGACAACGAATCCATATAGCGGACCCTGCAGCAAGGCGGGACAAACGCTAAGGGAGAAGAGGAAGATTAAAATTAAATTATTTAATCAAATAATCGTTCTAGAACTCCGGTGGATCATAAATGCAAAGAAACTGCCCCTAGTTTCAATAATAAGGTTTAACTGTGCTCGATAAATATTGCACCACGTCCGCGAGGGCAGTTGCAGTAAGTCCGAAGATTAGAGGTTCAAACATCAGATCTGACAGCGGCTATCCAAAGTTTAGTTTCCCTCACTCCCTCCAGGAAAATGCTGAGATTGTACTATATTTCAAGTCCCAGGACACCTAGCCCATCCCTTTCCCATCAGTTAAGCTCAACACACACCCAACTACACTGAGCTGATGACCAAGATATTCCAAGGCTACTTATATGAATCAACAACAAACAAACAAACAAACAAACAAACAAACAAATCATAAGTTAAGGCTCGATTAATAAACAGTAAGAAAATTTCAAGATTTAATGTAACTGTTAAATACAGAAATATATTAAAATAATAAATAAAAAACACTCTGATAACCTCTGTTATTGAGATGTCTGAAGTAGTGTAAGTACATATAATTAAGGAGAGGATTGAAAAGGAGGGCTGGCCCCGTGTTGTTGGGGGTAGCGCACCTGCCTCTCACCCAGACGCCCCGGGTTCGATTCCCGGCTCCGTCAGCGATTTTAGAAACTGACGTGAGGGCTGGAACGGCGTGCACTCAACGTCGTGAGGGCAATTGAGTAGCTGTCTGACAGTGAGGCAGCGCCCCGGTTACGAAAACCAAGAATAACGGCCGAGGGGACCCGATACGATGACCACGCGTCAGCCCAATATCTGCAGGACAAATGGCTGGGCAGCGGTCGCTCGGTAAGCCTTAGGCCCTTCATGGCTGTAGTGCCAGGGGTTATTTTTTTATTATTGAAAAGGAGGCGGCAGTGGCGTAAAGTAAGGATCTATTATTTTAAGCTTTTCAGTCGGTCAACTCGAATATCCCCAATTAGATTGGCCGGGGAATAACAATACATTTTTAGTGTCTGAAATAATTTGCATGAATTATTTACACACGTAATAACAATTCCCCACATAAATTGGCCGGGGGAGGGGGGACCATCCCGGCATTTGCCTGGAGTAGAAGTGGGGAGACCACGGGAAACAACTTCCAGGATGGACGAATAGAGAGTCGAGCCCATATCTTCTCAGGTTTGCCTTACGAGGCTGAGTGTATTCGTTCCAGATCTTAAACTACAATTAAATGTCTTGGTAGAGGCGGGAATCGAACCCGAACCTCACGGGTGCTCGATAGACCCGCAGAACACACGCATATACATGTTAGCTTGATATTTTTGAAATTAATTTTTCAGATGTTTCAACTGGGGAGCTTCTGCTCATCTCATATTGAAACAGGTAGGTCACGTGACACGTTCTGCATAACTCTCTTGAAATAGCTTTCCCTCTACTTTCGCATCCGGTAATTAGACTCACATAGAGCAGACAACATAACATAACGGGGAACCGTATTCAGTCATTAGAGCCTTGTCATCGGTCAGCATCGGTGTCTTTATCAATAAACAAACAAATCAATTAATTTAAAAACAAATAAACAAAAAACAAACGAACTAACAAAAAATCAAAAAACAAAATTAATTATTTATTAACAAAAAAAAAACAAATAAACCAACTAACCAACGAATAAATGAATAATAAATAAATAAATAAATAAATAAATAAGGGGCAGATGACCTCGCTGTAAGACAACAATAACTATAACATAAAAATAGGAAAAACAAACAAATAAAAACAAAATAATTAAACAAATAAATAAACAAACGAACATACAAATAAATAAGCAATTATACAACCAATTAAATAAATCAGGAAATAAGCACACAATGGAATAAATCAGCAAATAAACGACGAAATAAAACAGGAAATAAACCAACGATTAAACACATAAGCAAATAAACAAACAAATAATAAGTAAACAAATAAATAAATAAAAAAACAAATAATAAGTAAACAAATAAATCAATAAACAAACAAATAATAAGTAAAAATAAACAAATAAATCAATAAATAAACAAATAAGTAAAAATAAACAAATAAATCAATAAACAAACAAATAATAAGTAAAAATAAACAAATAAATCAATAAATAAACAAATAAGTAAAAAATAAACAAATAAATCAATAAACAAACAAATAATAAGTAAAAAATAACAGATAAATCAATAAACAAGCAAATAATAAGTAAAAAATAACAAATAAATCAATAAACAAGCAAATAATAAGTAAACAAATAACAAATAAATCAATAAACAAACAAGCAATAAGTAAACAAATAACAAATAAATCAATAAACAAACAAGCAATAAGTAAACAAATAACAAATAAATCAATAAACAAACAAATAATAAGTAAAAAATAACAGATAAATCAATAAACAAGCAAATAATAAGTAAAAATAACAAATAAATCAATAAACAAACAAATAATAAGTAAAAAATAACAGATAAATCAATAAACAAGCAAATAATAAGTAAAAATAACAAATAAATCAATAAACAAGCAAATAGTAAGTAAACAAATAACAAATAAATCAATAAATAAACAAATAAGTAAAAAATAAACAAATAAATCAATAAACAAACAAATAATAAGTAACAAATAACAAATAAATCAATAAACAAGCAAATAATAAGTAAAATAATCAATAAATCAATAAACAAGCAAATAATAAGTAAAATAACAAATAAATCAATAAACAAACAAATAATAAGTAAAATAACAAATAAATCAATAAACAAACAAACGAGTAATTCTTCCCTCGGAATTACCACCGAAAATTGTTGAAACCACTGAATTTGGATTAGTTCTTACATAACACATTTGTTTCTCTCCTTATCTTCTATCCATTAGTAAAGATTTGATTTTTGTAGAATACCTTGGCTATGCGCCTGAAATACGCAATAATACAATCGTGTTATTTGGATAGCTCTTCGAAGATACGCCTGGAAAAGGACTATTTAGACTACCCGCTAAAGAAATACGTTGTAGTAGTTGCATAACCTTTGGAGCACGTTCCTGCTCTATTGCAAAAATTCCACTGCCTTCACAACACGATGTCAATCAGAACAATCTCGACCGGTAGCGGTGTTTGCCAAGGATATTATTTGGGACTACGAAGAAATATGGGCAATCTTTCTTTTTCTTTGTGAAGCATAAGGCGTTCATAAAAAATGTCAATCAACTGAGCACAAAAATACCACTATAGTAAAGCCATCGTTAATTCCGACTTGACGTTTCAGTCCTAGGCTAAAGTTTCGTTCGCTAAATCACGACATCGCGAACGAAACTCGATTTGTCGTGATATATTATTTGAATTGCTCCCTGTGATTGATAGTTAAGTAATTTTCCTTTTGACCGCTAGATAACTCTAGGGTAACACTGAAACGTCAAATCGGAAGTAATGATGGCCTTACTATAAATTGGGTAGTGGTAATTGTTGTTGTTTTAAATTCAATGAAAGGGCTTGGGGGTATTTAGATACTTGTGTGTGTAAGTTAGACATTTCTGAATAACCAGTGCTTTTATGT
The DNA here is from genome assembly GCA_946902985.2 of Meconema thalassinum. Taxonomy (NCBI): domain Eukaryota; kingdom Metazoa; phylum Arthropoda; class Insecta; order Orthoptera; family Tettigoniidae; genus Meconema; species Meconema thalassinum. Next base: position 113,884,037 of record OX336401.1, read on the forward strand.
GACTGTAGTAGTATGAATTGTGTTTTAAGGGTTTAACATCTAAGTTATTGACCCCCTACAGATGAGGATAATGGCAAAACTAGTAACTACAGTACTGTTGTTGTTGAATCATTTATGGGCTTTGCGACATCGTGGTCATGTAGCCCCGTGTACTTGGGTGTGTGTAAAAGTTTTATGATAACCAGTGTCACTGTGATACCCGTACGTAAGCATTTGTGAATTGGGTAGGAAACTGAAGTGGCCTTCGTTAGATACCATCCCGGCATTTTCCTGGAGTAGAAGAGGGAAAACCACGGAAAATCACTTCGAGGATCGCTGAGGTAGGAATCGATCCCGGCTCTTCTTAGCAGAGCCAGGAATTGAATCCCAGCCTCTGCGGTGATAGCCATGACTAAGTTAAGACAATGCTGGGATCCGCTGACGTCCCATAATCGCCAAACTACGTCCAACTAGACCAAAAATCTTTGACCAGAATGTACCACCCTCTAATGGGTCATTACATCAGATAGCGTAACATCACTCATGACCCGTCCTATTGTTAGTTTATACACCTTTAACAGGCGAAAGGTGTGCTATACTTTCTACTCTGTAATACACTTGGGAATATGTATGAATGCGGAAATATGCTCCGTAATATATTCAATGCAAATGAGAGTTTAAGGGAGCCTTCATATTCTTCGCTATCTCCTTGATAAAAAAAAGTAACATACGTGTATTCCCTTAGAGAGAACATATGAAAGAATGGCATAATGGGAGGTCGTGGATAGATACATTGAAAGGGGTTCATTAATTAACAAGTAATTCCGTGAAGAGCTATACAGCCTATGTAATATATCCTTCATATGTTAATTGCCTCTATCAACATACAATATTCAGTTTTATTGCTGTAATAGATTCGGAGATATTGAGAACCGTCTAAATTTTTAGGATGGTCGCCTTGTTGGATATTAATAAATGTAGGACTTGAGAGTTATGTACTATTACATGAAGATTATTGGGTAAGTGTATTATTCAAACTTCAATCGCATGATTAGGACACAATATATGAAGATCAGATTTTTAAACTTTCGCACAGCTGCCATCTTGTGGTTATGAAAGCAATTGAAATAAATTAGATGCCAGTGGATTAAAATTTGTATAAGCATTTATCGTACGTTTAACTGCGCTCGGATGGTTACATCACGAGAAACGTCCATTTCAATATTTATATTTCGCCTCGCCGCCATGTTGGATTTGTGCTCACCGGGTTATTGCAAGTCCCATAGGTGAACTTACGTTCATAGCCTCTATCAATATACAAAATTTCAGTTTGTTTGCTGTCAGAGATTAGTAGATATTGAGAACCACGAGATTGGCGCAAGTACTTTCCGCCCCACTTCTAGTATATCATACACATATAACCGCGTTTCCTTCCACTCCTTACCTACCTTCCTTACTCCCTCCCACACACCTCTCCCTATGATCTCCATGAATGTCATCGTAAAACGTGAGTTGAAAGTGTCGCCAAACCATGAATAGCCAAGCTCATATGCAGGATTTAACAACAGTTCCTAGAAAATTGAATGTCATATGGCGGGGGTCATCTGCAGCATCAGATCCAGGACGTTGTACAACCAAAGAGAGACTACGCTTTCCATTCATTATCAGGATTCAGGGTTACCCACTCAATATGTGCAACTCATATGATGATGATAATTGTTTTTTTAAGGGGGCTAACATTTACTGTGGGTTACCGACCTCTAATGGTCTAGGTCAGCGGTTCCCAATCTGGGGTACGGGTACCCCTTGGTGGTACGCGACGAACCGGCGTGCAGTGGCACATTAAGGTCAATGCTCACCCTCGACAATCCATCCTACCCAAACCTCAGTCACTTTCACTGCTGAACTGCTATTGTCTTGAATTGTCAATTCTTTTTGCCAAACTAATCGCTAGAATTAATTGGTTTTAAATAAAATCAGAATTAAAAAATCGTATGTACTGTAATTGTTTATTTTCCTCGCCTAAATGTTTATACGTCTTCATTTGCACAAGTAAATAAAAGTATAATTGAAAATTATATTTAGCATTTTTTTAAATGAAATGCATACTAACAGCAAACAAATAATAAATTTAAAATATTAGTTATACTGTATTCAAAAAAATAAGTTACAAAAAGTTGTAAGTTATTTTTTATAATTAATTAATTTATTAAGTTATGTAGGCTACATATTGCCCGTAAAATATTAAACGTTTTAGAAGTTTACTTTTTAGGGGGTACTATTTTAGACAAATATGTATTAAGGGGCACGGGAGGATAAAAAGTTTGGGAACCGCTGGTCTAGGCGATAGCAAAAATGGCAATGAAATTGCAAACAAAACGAAAATGAAAATATTTACAACTTAGATTGAAAAGACTCACAAAACGTAGAGTGGAAATACTTACAAAAGAGAATTTAGATGGAAAATACTCACAAAAGTAATTTTGATTGAACAATACGCTCAAAATGTAGCATTCGTTTTACATACTGACGAAATGCAATGCAAATTGGAAATACTCACAAAAAAAGCAATTGAAATTCACAATACTGACAAAATGCTATGGGACCGCTGGTTTTACTTCCCCTCCGAAGGAAGGCATACTGAGGGAATTTTAACGCTCTGAAAAAATCCGGCGACTTCGGCTGGGTTTGAACCCGCGACCTTGGGCATAGAAGCTCAGCATGCTATCAACGGGCGGGTATCAATTCCGCTCGGGAATTCCAGTCAGGTAGCCAGGGTTACCTCAAGTCCACTCGGTCCTCCAAGGGACCCAAAAATGAGTTCCTCAACTCCGCTCAGGCTTTGGCAAGGGGTCGGCAATGGGGTTATCCCCAATGACGTAAACAAATGTCATAACCCTCGTGCTCGCATACCACGGGCCGGGTCAAACACCTTCTGTAGCGCATGAGCGAATTCTTGAATGCAGCTGATTTTTCCGTTCTAGGCTGGAAAACAGTATTTTCAGCATCCGCAGATGATATCGAAAGTATTTTTAGATACAAATTATACACCTATTATCTAAATTTAATTTAATTTAATAATGTCTGACTAGGTTAAAATAATCATACAAACATATAATTATGCACATGTTAAAACAATCTATAAAATTTGTAGAAAAAATAGAAAACTTGGCAGACTTATTTAAAAGAATATTAGGATTAATTTTAAATAACTTGTATTTTCTGCCATATAAGTTATAATGTGCCAAACACTTTATACCTGATTTAACGAATGAGCGGACTTGACATCAGAGCGGTTGACCAATGGCACAACAATGTCTTGCGAACACCACCGCGCCATCGGTTAAACGCTCTGAAGTAAAGTCCGCTCATTCGTTAAATCAGATATAAACATAATACATAAAGAGCTAGTTATTAATCACTGTTGTTAAATAAAAATATGGGCAGGAAATTTAATAAAATAAGAAAAATCAGCATCTTGGTATGCGAGCAGGAGGGTTATGGCTTTGTTTACGTCATTGGGGATAACACCTTTGCCGACCCCTTGTCAAAGCCTGAGGGGAGTTGAGGAACTTATTTTTGGGTCCCTTGGAGGACCGAGTGGAATTAAGGAAAATCGAGCGGAATTGATATTCGACCCTATCAACTACGCCACAGAAGCCGCTATTTATTAAGTGGAAGCAATGGTGGGGGTCCCATGGTCGCTAACACATGAACTATTAGTTGTGATTCCCCTGAAGATGGAAATCTATTGTGAATAAGAAGCGGCGAGATCATTGATCGCATATAGCAAGACATGGACCAGGTGGAGTTACGATCCACATTCACCTTGAAGGTGGTGAGCGCGCAGGCACACTAACCTACCCTGCTGCTTGCTGCTGCTGTTCACCACCCCTCCCCAACCCCTCCTCGCGCACAGTACTTCCTGTCCCCCACCCCATACCTCCCTTTCCTCACTCCATTTCCGGTCGCTCAAGGGGACGAACCTGCAGGCAGCCACAAGGCAAACACCAGTGTCGTCAACTATTGCTCTCTCCCGTGAGATCATCCACAAGGTGGTGATAATAATCATCATATAGGCTGTATTATTTCAGTTGTATAGATCCCTCCCGCGGCGCTCACAAGCGACCGATCGTGACAAATGAGCATTCAAATGAAAGAGAATAGACATTAGCAGTGACGAATTGCACTCTAATTTCATAAATATCTATAATTTCTTTAAAAAAATTTACGAAGTGTGCGATTTGCAGATACGGTTACTGTAGGAAAATACGCTCCATAATTGCAGTCCACTTCACATTTTGGCCGCTGTGACGCCTGTTTCATGTCAGTTTAACATTCTGCATCATTTTGCATGGATTTCAGAAACAGTAGCCTAAATCAAAGGAATGAGTACTCAAATCGTATAATTTCATAAATATCGAATAACCGGTGAGTGTTATGATGATCCAATTCTCAGTGATGACCTTCTTAAGTTAGGGAACGTAGAACTTGGAATTCTAACTGAAATGTACATAGTGTTCTATAATTCATTCGTTTGAAATAAAAACATAACCTTTCTCCTTATGTTTCTCATTATAAACCTATTGGGGAAAGTGTGGCTTATGAACGAGGTTTCTCGCACAGATCCGCTAGTAATACTAAGAACAACAATAATAATATCTACGGTATTGAATCGATTCAGTACATCACGGGGGGATGCCAAACGCTTGCTCCAAACAGTGGTTTCCAACTGGGGAGGCAAGTTTTACACCCGGGAATGCCTTTAGAAAAAAAAATCATGAAAGATTATATTTAACAAACCCCCGGGAACGATGGCATAACTGCCGAGAAGCTGAAAATAGGAGGAGATGACCTCATAAGGAGAATTCATACACTCCTAAGAGAAATATGGGAGAGCGAAATAATTCCGAAGACTGGAAGAATGCCATTATTCATCCGTTGCATAACAAGGGCAACCGAGCGGACCCCAACAACTACAGAGGTATATCACTTTTACCAATGCAAGGTATTATCTAAAGCATTCTCAAATAGAGTTGAACAACAAACTGATCATTTGATTGGTGAATACCAAGCAGGCTAGGAAAGGTAGATCGTGTTCGGAGCAGATTTGGAACCTAAAGACGATATTAAGGATACGCCGCAGTACCAACACATTTGTCACCTTCGTGGATTTTAAGAAGGTTTATGATTCTATTGACAGACAAACTGTTCTGAACACACTAGAAGTGCTTAGAGCAGACAGGAAGACCAGGGATTTAATCCGCCAGACTCTCACTGACACAACATCTCAAGTGAAGTTTCTACAAGTGAACTATCTGAGCCTTTCGAAGTACATACAGGAGTTCGACAAGATGACGGCCTCTCCCCACTGCTTTTTAACTTAGTGTTAGACAAAGTCATCAGGGAGTGGGGAAACAACATCGACAAGATGACGGCCTCTCCCCACTACCTTTTAGCCTACTTTTCACATTGTGCAAAAATGAGGAAAAAGTAGACTTATGAGATCGGGCAAATGTGTGTCTGTCTGTCTGTCTGTCTGTCCCCCCTATCAACTCCTAAACGGCTGCAGCAATCGAAACAAAATTTGGTAGGAGTCAAGATCTATACCTGAATATTTCACGGCCATATTTGAAAATGATGTCATTGCTACCAACTGATGAAAAATGGCAATTCAAATTTGAGCTCCATGTTGGATATCTTGGAAGGTATGAACGGGAGCTATTATAAAATTGGCACACGTATAGAAAATAATATTGCAGTTTAATTTCCAGGAGGCCATACATGGCAGTGTTGCCAAAATGATTATAAGCCTGCTGATAGGTCCAAATTTTAAATTCATATAACGTCTACACTATCAATTGGATTTCAACCAAATTTCGTATCTGCTATGTGTACATAAACAGATATGACTGAGCGTATTCTGAAGATCCACCAGGGTTGCCAACTGTTAATAAAGGCTCTCAATTTCTTTTATCCAAATACCCATATATCAGAAAGTATGCAAGCCGACAGCTTCAAACTATGCACATTCTATATTAATTTGGTGTAACTTATATACGTCAGTGCTACCAACATGATTCTATGCCTGCTGAGAGGTCCAAATTTAAATACATGTAACTTCTATACTATCACTAGGATTTGAACCAAATTTCGTCTGTGCTATGTGTACCATAACGGATATGACTATGCCGATTCTAAAGAGTAACCAGGGCTGCCAACTGTTAATAAATACTGTCTCTATTTTTGTTACCCTAATATCAATATATCAGAAATTATGCAAGCCAATAGCTCTAAACTTTGCACACGTGTGTTACCTGGCATTCTAGATTAATTTTGAGTAACTAAAATAGGCCTACGCCAGTGCTGCCAACATGATTCTAAGCCTGCTGATAGGTCCAATTTTAAAATGCATGTAACTTCTATTCTAACTAATGGATTTCATTCAAAATTGACACAAAAATAGATCATATTATTTCAGATTATTTCTGACCAATACATGATGTCATTGCTGACAACATGATTTTACGTGTGCTGTTAGATTCAATGTTTAACTGCATGTAACGTCCATGCTATCCATTGGACTTACACCAAATTTTATATTCTTTACCTTAAGAGATGGAACTAAGAATATATTCAGTCACCAGGACTGCCAACTGTAGTTCTCTATTACGCTACATTATGCCAGGTATACAGTATTTCGAACTAGTGTAATTAGAAATTTCGATATTACCAACTTAATTTCGTCATTATTCAAGATAGATCCATATAGATTAATCATTGGCATGAATCTTGAATTTTAAGAAATATAGGCTCTTTAGTTCGTCACGGAACTTCTTGTTAACTTAGTGTTAGACAAAGTCATCAGGGAGTGGGGAGACAACATCAAAGGCATAAGCATTGGTACTCTGGGACAGAAAATGAAAGTAAAATGCCTAGCTTTTGCAGATGATCTAGCTATCTTTACCAAGACTAGTGAAGAAACCAAGTATGCCATAGAGAAGTTACATGATTTATCATGAAAGACAGGGAGCCTCCGTGGCTTAGGCGGCAGCACGCCGGCCTTTCACCGCTGGGTCCGTGGTTCAAATTCCAGTCACTCCACGTGAGATTTATGCTGGACAAAACGGAGGCAGACAGGTTTTTCTCCGGGTACTCCGGTTTTCCCCGTCACAAATTTCATTCCAGCCGCACTTTCCACTTTCATTTCATCTGTCAGTCATTTAATCATTGCCCCAGGGGAGTGCGACAGGCTTCGGCAGCCGGAACAGTTCATATCCTCGCTGCTAGATGGGGGCTTCATTCATTCCATTGCCTGACCCGATATAATTAATTCAAGCAAGGGTCAAAATCAGTTGGTTAGAAGAAATCAAACAAGACTTAAAGGGAACAAATATTACAGAAGATATCATCATGAATCGCAAGACTTTTGGAACTCTAGTTACAAATCACTCTCTCACAGAAAAAGCTAAAAAGACCACTGGAAAAAATAGACGGAGGAACGTATACCTAAGAAGGGGCATAGGGAGTTTTTGGGAGGAGAAGAAGATGAAAACACCATCAACCCGAGTCAACAAGTTCAAACGAGCTCCCTAAGTGGGCAAAATGAAGAAAGAAAGAAAGAAAGAAAGAAAGAAAGAAAGAAAGAAAAATTATATTTCATTGTTCGTTTTAAACTACAATTGATGGACCCGAGGACCCAGCAACAGCAGGTCAATGACCTCCCTTCCCTTTACGCACGAAAATAATGAACCCCTTTTTTCATATTGATTCAAAGAAAACTGAATACTACCAAATTGCCATTTTATAAGTACGGTATTGTTTTGATAACCTTATTAATTTCAGTGTGTCTTTAGTTTTTTTTTGGCTATGTTTGCATTTCTATCGTTGCCATTGACAGGAAGAACGGAAGGGGTTTGGTCCTGGACCCCACGGTACGAATGGAACTGGACATTCCGCAAGCCGTACGAGTCAACGAGGAGAAAGAGGCTATTTACCGACCATGCATACCTCACTTGAGTGAAAGATATAACTTACATAAAAATGCATGGAAAGTGAATGGCCTTCTATTCGGAGCTCGTGGAACATCTTACAAGTTCGTCGTGGATATCCTCAAGAAGATTGGCATCATCGAGGATGATCTTGAGAAGATCTGCTTGGGCATTTTGAGAGCTTCAATCAACATGCTACATAACCATTTATATGGTATATCGTAATGGATTATGTACTTTAGAACCAACAATGTACCTACACTGTAGATTATTCTGGACCTTTATGGTCTCCCGGAATGCCGGGCGGATGTCCTTCAGGAAATATATATATAATTCAAATAAATTTATATTGTTGAGTGTTCTTCATCAAAACCTTTTTTTCCTTGGTATTTTTAATTTCGCTCATTTATGGAATTGTAGAATAGTTTTTGAACAATAAATTCGAATCCCGCTGATTGCTGGGGTAGGATTTTCAGTTGAAAAATTCTGTGGTATCAGGAAGGGCATCCAGCCTTAAGTTTTATGAAAATTAGCTTTAGGTCCTCTAGTCTCCTTACAAGTTGAGAACCACTGCTCCAAAAGAAGACCTGGAACGGCATAACAACGTAGCGAAAGTAGTACATCATCCTTTTGCACGGCGATACGGCTTTGTTGAAAAGGAAGTTCCATATTATAAATGCAGACCTGATCATGTTCTGAACAATGACAAAGCCAAGATCTTATGGGAATCCACTATAATGACTGATCGTTCTGTAGAAGCCAACAGGCCAGACCTTGCGATATTCGATAAGGAAGCACACAAGGCTACCATCGTCCATATTGCTGTTTCACTCCATGAAAACGTACAGAATACGGTGGCTGAGAAAAGGCTCAAATACCAGCCACTTGCCGCCTAGCTCAGTCACATGTATGACCTAATGGAAGTTTTCTTCATCCTACTTGTTGTCTCTGTGAATGATCTTTAGTCAACAAGGACTGGAGAATGCAAAGGAAAGCCTTGGCTTGAAGAGGAACCATATGCAGTTAATGCAAAAGGCTGCCCTCCTTGGTCCTGCAAGTAAAGGCCTAGTACGTAAGGTTTAGTCTCTTCAGTGAATTGCTCTGAACATCTTAAGATCCAGTGCTATAATCAGTGTCTTTGGTTCGCAAGGAGTCCGACGGTGATGATTTTTAGCCTACTTTTCACATTTTGCAAAAATGCGGAAAAAGTTGACTTATGAGATCGATCCGGGCAAATGTATGTGTGTGTCTGTCCTTCTGTCTGTCTGGCTGTGAGTGTGCCCGCCCCCCCCTATCAACTCCTAAACGGCTGCAGCAATCGAAACAAAATTCGGTAAGAGTAAAGACCTATACCTGCATATCTCAATGCCATATTTGAAAATGATGTCTGTGCTACCAACTGCTGAAAAATCGCAATTGAAATTTTAACTCCATGTTGGATATCTTGGAAGGTATGAATGGGAGCTATTTCAAAATTGACACACGTATAGATAATAATATTTCAGCATAATTTCCAGGAGGCCATACATGACAGTGTTGCCAAAATGATTATAAGCCTGCTGATAGGTCCAATTTGTAAATGCATATAACTTCTACACTAGCAATTGGAATTCAACCAAATTTCGTATGTGCTGTGTACAAAAATAGATATGACTGAGCGTATTCTTAAGAGCCACCAGGGCTGCCAACTGTCAATAAATGCTCTCAATTTCATTTATCCAAATACCAATATATCAGAAAGTATGCAAGCCGACAGCTTTAAACTATGCACACGTATAGTACCTGACATTCTATATTAATTTGGAGTAACTTATATTCGTCAGTGCTACCAACATGATTCTAAGCCTGCTGAGAGGTCCAACTTTAATTACATATAACTTCTATTCTATCATTTGGATTTCAACCAAATTTCGTTACCATAACAGATAAGACTATGCGTATTTTTAAGAGCAACCAGAGCTGCCAACTGTTAATAAATGCTGTATCTATTTTTGTTA